>JAHTLZ010000280.1:2155460-2200891 GCA_023846285.1 Phrynocephalus versicolor | reverse complement strand
TCTATCTCTCAAAAAAGAAGTCCAGTAGCCATGACTCAACTCCCAGTCAACACTTGGTCCCTTCACTCAAACAACTTCTTTCTGACAATTGTAGCCACATTCATTTTTAAAAGTATCTCTTGGCCAGTTTTGAAACTTTTAAGCCAAATGTTTGCAACACAATTTAAAAGAAATCAAACAAAAACAAATAGTAACAAAAACAAATTGGTCTGGATGCAACTGCTGCCAAAGTTTTTAAAACATGTAACATTTAAGGCCTTACTTTTATTCTTACTCACCCTGGTTCCATCTAGTACCTAAACTAAATTAAAATGTACCTCTTTAAAGAGGATTTGGGGGAGTCAGCAGGCAACTGAGATGTCTGTGTGAGAATTTTTAAGATCTTATCTATCATTTTAAACTAAATGATTTAAATATTTGTATATATAGCATTGATAATTGATTATTTGACCTTAAATGGTATTAATAAACTGTTGGCCTTAAATTTTCGTGCACCACCTTGGGTCTTCACTGGGGGATGATGATGACAGTAACAATGATGGTGGTGGTGGTGATAAAGATGCACAAATTACAAAATTAGATATTATAGAAGGACAACAGGCAAGTTATATTTTTTGCACTGGTCATTATGCAAAAAATATGACTTGCCAGCCTCCAAAAAACCATAGGAAAATTAGGTAGAAAAGGTATTAGCAAATGATGAAGTCAAGAATTTCCAGATCCAAACTGAAAGACACCTTGGACGTAGCACACCAGATACATGAGTAATAGAAGGAAGAAATGTTGGGATCATTGACATTGCAATTTCAAGGGATGCCAGAACTGAAGATAAAAACTTGAAAACCTAACAAAATATAGCAACCTTGGAACATCTCACTTGTGGATGAAACATACTTCAGTGGTCACCATAATCATCGCTTAGGGACAATAACAAGAAATTTCACAAAGAATTATGAGCAGTTGTGGATCCCACATATAACACCATCAGAGCTACAAAAAGCATTATTAGGAACTGCATATACACTGCACCAATATTTATCAGATACTTGGGCTTTTGGTGAAAATTTGTATTTGTTACTTTTTTATAATTTTGATTGACTGTGCCTGGTATTTTTGAATAATAATAGTAATGATAAATGTAATAAAGATATCATCTATACAGTGCCATAGCAAGAGATTAAAACATGCTGAAAGAAGTGGTAAAACCAAAACATGGAAGAGAATTCCATAGCCAATACAGAAAAATTGTCTGACTCTTAGCTGTATCTCTATTCCTGCATACTGTATCTTGCATTTTCAGTTTCTGGTCCTGAGGGCAAGTCCCCCCCCCTCTGCCATTTGCATTTTATTATTGAGTGGGGCTGCTTGAGAAGGTTATGGCCAACTTCCAATGGGAAATTTATGGCACTGTAACTAACTGCAAGGAGGTGGTGAGCAGCCACTAATTAAAGAGCTCTGAATTGAATCTCCAGTCTTGCACCAACTGAGTGATTCAGCACAGGACCAGGAATTCAGCTGGGGACTTGTTAACTGTACCTCTTCGCCTCTGAGAGTTATATCACTGCACTTATGCCGGTGTAAATATTCAGTTGGATCCTGACCAATATTTGCCTGAAAAAGAAGGGTAAATTAAGTATCAGACTTATGAGCGCACAGAAGAGCATTCCCTTGTCTCCTTTGGACACCTCCTCTGCAGGGTTCCTCAACTCAGAGATGGCCCAAGATAGTTTGCTGCCTGAGGCATGGGACAACACATTCGTTCCACCATTCCATATACAGCAGTTAACTGGACTGGCTACTGAATCTGGAATCAGTGAAGGTTGTAGGACAATGCTTCCCAGTGCCCTGCAGAAGGACCAGATATGGGCAAAGTGACACTTGTTGACTATGATCCCCAAATGTCTTCAGTGGCATACACGCCTTGTTGTGTGGGTTATTCTGAGAGGTGTAATGTTAAAAGGGTGATAGTGGTTTGTGTTGTTAGAAGAGTCTTGTGGCACAGTGGTTAAAACTGCTGTATTGCAGCTGACACTGCTAGCATGACCTAGCAGTGTCAGCTAGCAGTGTCAATCCCAGGTAGCTGGCTCAAGGTTCACTCAGCCTTCCATCCTTCCTAGGTTGGTAAATGAGCACCAAGCTGGCTGGGGGAAGGGGCAATGTGTAGCCTTCATATTACTTGTAAACCATCCAGAGAGTGCTTAAAGTGTGATGGGTCAGTATATAAGACGAACACTTTGCTTGGCTTAATTATCCAGTTGAGCACGATAGTAGTGTAGAGTACTACATGCAAGTTGCGTAACACTCACATTTTGTTCTCCACTGGAGAAGGATTTTGAGTGGTGGGCTGCCATCTCCAGCAGCTTTTGACTGACGCAGTTGCATCTCTGACTAAAGATAGGACCAACTCTGCCCCAGAACACTGGCCCAGATCTGGACTGATACTGTGTAAAGAGCTGCAGAGGAAATAAGGAATTTGTTCCATTGATGAGAGTATCAAACATTGTTGGATGGTGGATGTACCACAGTATAAATACACTTGTCTGGTTCCTTTCAGCATCTACCGTCATGATCATCATAGTACGTTGTGTTGTTAAAGCCATGGCATGTTGCTTAGTCCACCTGACTCTGTTTCCCCAATGCAATTTGTATTAGCAGAAACAGCCCAATATATTCTGTTGTCTGGAACAAATAGAAAAAAACAAAGCGTGCTGCTTATATACCAACCCATCACATTTAAAAGCATTCTCTGGGAAGTTTACAAGTAATGATTGCATGCATGAATGCATGCACGTGCATGCACACACACACACACACACACACACACACACACACACACACACAGAGAGAGAGAGAGAGAGAGAGAGAGAGAGAGAGAGAGAGAGAGAGAGAGCGCAAGCTAGGTACTCATTTTTCTGACCCTGGAAGCATGGAAGGCTGAGTGGACCTTGAGCCGGCTACCTAGAATTGAACCCCAGGTCGTGAGCACAGTCCTAGCCATTTAGCCACTGTGCCATGAGGCTCTGAAACAAGACACCACCCCTCCAGCTCCATACTGGTGGAGAATGATGGTTCCCATTTCATGGTGGGAGTGAAGGCTCCCCAGCCTTGAGTCCCAGTTTTACAGGTGCTATCCAAGGCATCTGGAGATAAGGTTCAGCACCCTGGACAGCTCTCTAGATGACACCAGGCAGATTCATTGCAACAGCCAGGAGAGACTCCTGTACTGTGTACAGTATATTCTTCCAGGTACAAAAGCCAACAGTCACCAGCTGTACTGGCGACTGAGTTGAAACTGCCAGTGACAGCAGCCTAGCTTAGACGTACAAAGCAGGCTGCATGGAACGTTGCTGTCTCCTGCAACTCCTTGTTGCCGCCTCTTGGGGTTTGCTGCCTGAGGCCACTGTCTTATTCTGCTAGATGACTGCCCCTGCTTACTGGCATTTATGTCCCACTGAGCAGCACTTTAGAGCACAATTAACCATGGTTAAACACAAGACTACTTGGTAATATATGAAGCAATACAGAAAAAGAAAGGTGCAAATTGTGTATCATTTAATAAAGGCTCCCATTCCTAGTCTAATACGGTCTCACTTGTACAAGCAAAGGTGGACAGCCATGGATTGCATCCACCCCCTTCACTAATGCAATCAAGTTCTGTGGGGATATTTGCTTCCGATTGATGCATCTTGCAAACACAAACACAAGTCAGTCGAAATTCTCCATAGCACAGGAGAATCCTCAGAACCCTAAACCAATTTGGCAAGGGCTTCAACAGGCCGAGAAGCAATAGCAGCTCTGGCTGCTTCACTTCTCTTGCTCTTTTGGATTCAAAACTCTTAGTCACAGCCCTGCTCTTTCTTAGTGTAACTTCTTTAGGCTGGATCAAAGTTTTGTGAGGGTTGCACTCATGCTGCCTGTGCTTCGAAGGGTGCTGCTACTTTTCCAAAATCAGAGGGTTGCCGCCTCAAAACCCATGGAAGTATCCCTTTTTAGAAGGCTGAAATGAGTCTCCCGTTCTTTTAAGACTGGGAGATTTGGGAAGAATCCAAAGGATATAAAAGCCACAAATGAGGGGCGTGTGAGTCACAGAATTCCAGACCCCTTTTTAGACTGTTCTGAGTTCTGACCTGAACTTATTTTGAAAATCATGGGGTAACCTTGTATTCCTCCTTATCTAACCTACCTCACAGGGCTGTTGTGAGGATATGTTCTTGCATGTGCGTGTGTGCACATGCACCTATTTTTGCATTACAAGACTGGGAATGATGTTTGCAAATGTATTGGGCAGTATAAAATAATGCAATAAATAAATGCAATTTCCTGGCAAAGATGAGTTCAAATATGAGTTCTGCCTTGCCTCACATCAGCAGATATAACCCAGCTTCAGGGGACCCTTTGTCATGAACCCCCTTGTGGTTCCTCTGGTTTGGCTTGGCTCCTTCATTTTTAGTGGTGACCAAATTCTGAATGGCTAACAATAGTCACCGACAACCCACCCCACCCCACCCCACCCCACCCCACAGGTCACAGTACAGAGCAGCGAGCACTCTGTTTTTATGGATGGTGTCAACCGTTCTTTTCGGTCAGGCTCTTATTTGCCCAGACGTGCCAGCACCCATCTGACTCTGGTTTAATGGCCTTCTAGGGCTGTTGAACAATTCTCAAAAGCTCAGCTCTTCACACACACACACACGCACATGCACACACACACACACACACACACACACACACACACACCTATTGACATGCAAATGGGGTGCATAGAGGTTACAGGGGTGAAGCAGAAAGGAGCAATACAAATGTCACCCTGCTAGTTTTGGTTAGGCTGAGCTGAATTGTTCTACACACACACACACACACACACACACACATTTTCATAAGAGAGGGGGAGAGAGAGAAAGACCGAGACAGAGGGGAAGATGAAAGGAAGACAGCCAGAGCGGTACCCTCTAGCCGCACCGCGCTCCCCTCTCCTTTAGACTGGCTGATCTGTATTCCAGGGAGTTTCCTCCACTGCATTTCCTCTGCTACCATCAGCATCTTTGAAGCACCACACAGCCCAAGCGGCTGCAAAGCAAATGAAATGTATTGCTGGCCAACACCCTGTCTTCTTGTGGTGCCATTCCCTCCCATGCTGCTGCCCACCCCCACCCAACCCCATCCCCCACTGCCTTCACAGCCACACATGTTGGCGGAGCCTGGAAGTAACACAATGCAAGTGACATTGTTCCATGCAACGAGCTCCTTTCTTGTCTAGTAAGGGAGCAACTGCATTTCTCAGTTACATTTCAAAACTAACACATGTGGAAATACTACTGCTCCCCTCTCCTGCCTCCTCAGCCAACCTAGCTGCAAACTTGGCCCAGTTTGTTTGTTTGTTTATTTGTTTGGTTATGAGTATTTTGACCTCCCCTTTCTCCTTGGAAAACGTTCCAAGGCAGCTTACAGTAACAAGGCACAAAATACACCCCAGAATATTTAAGACATACAGTATTCAAGTTTGAGAACAGGGGATTGAATGGCAACATTAAAGCTAAAAGAGAATATGAGCAGCTAAAGAAAATAATATAAATTCCATGTATTTGTGACAGATACCTGGATATTTGACTACCCAGCACGCACGTACACATGGTGAAACTACAAACTCTTCTTTGTTCGGTACTGCTGCCACCAATTAGTTATTTAAATTCCTATAGAAATGAAACAGGACTGATGAGGATGATAATGTTGCAAATGATTAAAGTTTATTGAAAGTTAAGGCAGTACATAAATAAAGGTCTTCTTTAATGTTGCTTGCTTTACTTTTTAGTTCCAGATAAATAGATTCAGTCCCTATCGCCCTTAAACAAGTCCTAACCAGTTTCTACATCTCAAACACTGTTTCCCTACTGCAGGCCTGCCCAAAGTCTGGCCCGGGGGGGGGGGGCAAATCCGGCCCACCAGGCCATTCTGAGCGGCCCGCGGCTGGCTGGCCCACCCCTCCCTCCCCCTCCTTCACCCCATGTTTTTTTTTTAAGAAAGTGGGTGGGGCTTGCAGTGGGGTGGCAGGGTTGGGGAGCAACCGGCCCCTGACACATTCTCAGCCACCAAATCTGGCCCTCCTTACAAAAAGTTTGGGCACCCCTGCTCTACTGCCAACTACTATTTTTCTCTCTTCTCTTCTCTCTAGTTCTGCAGTTCTCTCTTGACAGTTTACCTGTCACTCCTTATATAGGCAAGGGGTGTGTGGTGGCTCAGCGGAGTAACGCTCTGAAAACGGTCGACTGCAAGGTCGGCAGCTCGGCAGTTCGAATCCCGGGTGCCACGCAGTGGATCGAGCTCCCGCTGATAACCCCAGCTCCTGCCAACCTAGCAGTTTGGAAGCATATAAATGCAAGTAGATAAATAGGTAAAGCAGTAAAAAGCAGGAAGGTGAAACAGTATATTTCCTTGCAGCCATGCCGGCCCCATGACCATGGACTTGCACAACGCTGAATAAGGAGACGAGCACCGCCCCTAGAGTCAGACATGACTAGCACACACGTGTGTGGGGGAACTTTACCTTTACCTTATATAGGTCCCAGCCCCGCCCACATTCAGCGGATTGGTCACTTATTTACATATTCATGACCATGCCTGCAAGGGTTCCGTCACAGTATTCATGTATGGTCGACCATCTAAAACAGTGGTTCTCAACCTGTGGGTCCCCAGAGGTTCCTGGACTGCAACTCCCAGAAGTCTTCCTCACTAGCTGAGCTAGCGTTATGACCTAAAAGTTATGAGGGATGGGAACTAAAGAGTATAAATTCCATGTATTCATGTATGGTTGACCATCTAAAAGGTATGAGGGATGGGAACTATTAATTGATAATATAGTGTCAATGTAATCACACAAGAACAGAAATAAATGCACAGTCAGGGCAGGCGTGTCCATTAAGGCGAACTAGGCAGTTGCCTAGGCTGCCAAAATGGAGAGGGCACTGGCCAGCCTGCTGCCCCCCGCTGCCCCCACCACCACTGGCCACCACTGTCCGTCACTGTCCGCCCCCCGCACCCATCGCCGCCCACCCCTGTGCCGTCCGCCCCCCGCCTGTCGCCCTCTCCCACCATCTGCCGCCCCCCTGTCCCCCCGCCCCCCGCCCCCGCCCCCTGTCTAGGGCGCAAGAAAACCTAGCGCCGGCCCTGCACACAGTTATAAGTGGTTATGAACACAAAGTCTGTGTCGCCACCATGTATGATTTGCCAGCTTCCAGCAGCTTTTCAACTGATTTCTCCACTCCTGACGGCAGCTGAGGCTTCCCTGCCCTGCCGCTTTGTCTAAGCGGGCCATCAGCCACGAGGATGGGGACTGGAAGATCAGTGGAGAAGCTGCTGGAAGCTAGCAAACTGGGACAAGTTAGTGGCTGTGGAGGCAGCTCCTGCCTTTACAAACCACTTTGTGCCCATTTCTAAATTGAGACTCGATGGCTGGATTGCAGAAACACAAAACATATTGACAAACACTGAACAAAACAAAATACTGTGGTATCTCTTCTTATGAGTTTAATCCATTCCGAATGCATGCTCATAAGTCGAACAACTCATAAGTAGAGCAGCAGTATCTTAAAAAATAAAAACAAATACATTTAAAAATTGGAAAAAAATTGTAAGTAGAGCAGACCGCATCTAAAATTTGTAAGGCAGCAGTTAAAATGCCAACGGTTTTCCGCTCTTAAGTCAAATTGCCCGTAAGTAGAGCCGCTTCTAAGTAGAGGTACCACTGTATATTGGCCAGATTCTTACTGGAAACTTATGCTTGCATAAAGAAAATCAAATTAGTTACAGCAGCAAATTCCTGTTCATTAATAAGGTGCTGGCTGCATTCCTGTAAGTGTGCTGGACTACAAAACTAGTTGTACACCCAGGTATACAACCAGCACCTCATTAATAAGCAGATATTAGCCACCAAGACGTACATATTTCTCACTGCAAATGTAGAAACCGCTACTAGGATTCTGGCCACTTAGTATTTAACCACGCCTGAAGTACAAATCTGGTTTAAAGCAGTGGTTCTCAAATGTTTTTGACTTGCAGCTTCCTTGGTTTACCGGCCACTGGCCACAGGTCTCCCACTATGGGTTGGGGGGGAGTGAGGCCCAAGTAGCACTTTCGAATATTCTCTGGTGCCACTGCTTGGTTTGAGTGCCACGATACACACTCTGGGAACCACTGAATTAAGACAAAGCTTAAATTAATAAGGGCTTGTGAGGAACATCCCAATAGCTTTCTAATACACGAAACAGCATTAAATTACAAGATCATACTACATATTGATTTACTTGCAATAAAGGAAACAGCACAACCATTTTTTCTCTGTGTAATAAATCAACTTTTCCTGCCGGTTTGCCATTGAATTATGTTGTCATTTTCTTACATGCAATCTTACTAAAATCTTATTCCATGTGACAACAGAAGGATGATGAAGTTGAAATAGTAAAGATTATTGCAATATCATAAAGAAGCAGCTGCTAATAATACTGTATTTTCGATCTATAAGACACCACCTTTTATTAGATGCCCTCACTTTTTAGACCCCCAAATAATAAAATTAATAAATCCTATGGATAAGAGATGCTGTTCTTGTGGTCTGGGCAGTGTGGAAACTCTGGCCCACATGTTTTTTTTACTGCCCCTTACGTAATGAGACACGTGAGAAAATTTTGGAACAAGTCCTAAGGAATGAAAAAGAGGGGTCTGACCAGGATAAAATCCGATATCTGCTGGAGTCCAAATCTGATTCTATAACTGAAAAAGTAGCTATGTTTTTATCGGTGATAGTCACAGCACGTGCTTAGGATACTCATTAGTATTCATTTTAAAGAAGGTATTATTATTTTATCTTTGTATCAAACTCATGTTTCAGTCCTTGTTGTAGCCCTGACTATTCTAAAAAAAAGTAACCTTTGACTTTAGAAGGGATATTCACTATGCCACGCTACACATCTGTGTTTTTTTGTATGCCAATAAAGGTTGCTGAAGCTAAATAAAAATAACAAATAAATTCTCCTTGAGGTCTCCTCCAGCCCCCACCAACCACCACTATTACCTTTAATTTCCCCATTCTAAACACTCCCTTTCTGCTTTGGGGTTTTTATTTGTTTGTTTGTTTTGCAGAATCAGCAACCCATTAAGAAATGTCTCAGAAAGAAAAGAAAAAACAATGTCTTTAAGTACAGGCATTTCTTAATGGGCTGCTGAATCCCTACTGGAGCCTGATCCTTCAAAAAATGAACTCACCAAAGCTGAGAGGAGTGCTTAGAATGAGGAAATGAAAGAAAACAGCAGGGGTGGGGGTGGGGGGTGGAGAACTCAAGGAAAGATGGAGCCCATCATGCAAAAAACAAACTACAGAGGGGAAAAGCAAGGTGAGTTTGGGTTCTCCTGCACCCACCCACTCTGAAAGGCTTACTTCTGTGTATACCACACCCCTTAATTTTTGGCATCATGATTTTAGAAAAAAACTAGTGTGGTATGCAAAGAAAAATACGGTACTTCCCCCATTACAGCAGAGTCTTATATGAGAGTTCCCAAACCTTCCTTCCTACCTCAGCCAAACTTCAATAATCTCTTCTGGTTTTTTTTTTTTAACAAGACCTTTTAGAAAAATGGTCGTACCAAATTTAGTTCTGGGCACCCCAGTTAAGAAGGATGTAGACCACAAATGGACCATGTTCAGCTCTGGAGTCAAATCTGGCTGAATCTGTCCCCCCTGTGCCTCCAGATGTGCCTCTGAACCTGCCCTTCTGGACCTCCAGATGGTCTGGCTCCTTTCTCATAGTGGTAAGACAGCACCGACAACACAGCACTACGCCCACAGTGAAATGGCTCTCCTATGGGTCATCATCGGTAGGGAGAAGGCCAAGCTTCGATCCTTTGGTCCCATTTGCTACTGAAATATATCCCTTGAGATCCTTTCTGCAACTGGACGTTGCTTTGCCGAAGCAGACAAACTGGAGTGATGGCCAGAGGAACAGCCACCTGGCTGATCTCCTTTGCTTTGTCTTCCTGCATGGAGGAGGGGGTTGGACTGGATGGCCTTGTAGCCCCTTTCCAACTTCACTGCAGTTGAAGGAGCTGACTCTGGTTTCAGAGGGTGAGGGAATCTATTTGAGGATAAGTCTTGGCAATTTTGCAAACAGCATTGGAAAGTGCAGAGGTGGCCCAACTCCCAGACATAAGAACCTAAGAACATAGGAAGGGCCATGCTGGATCAGGCCAAAGGCCGATCCAGTCCAGCTTCCTGTATCTCACGGTGGCTCCACCAAATGCATCTGGGAGTGCATGAGACTACATATCTGTCTCCTGATACCACTCCCCTGCATCTGGCCCTTGAAGTACCCTGGTTTTAAGCCTGGAGATGACACATCTCCATCATGGTTTGGAACCTGTGATGGACTTTTCCTCCAGGAATCTGTCCAATCCCCCTTTGAAGGCATCCAGGCCAGATGCCATCACCACATCCTGTGGCATGGAGTTTCACAGACTAACAACACGCTGGGTAAAAATGTATTTTCTTTTGCCAGACAAGAAGACATCATGGGGATTATTCCACCCATGTTTTTAAATCAGTGGTTCTCAACCTGTGGGTCCCCAGATATTCCTGGAATGCAACTCCCAGAAGTCTTCATCACTAAGTGAGCTGGCCAGGATTTCTGGGAGTTGCAGTCCAGGAACATCTGGGGACCCACATGTTGAGAACCACTGGTTTAAATTGATGAAACCTGCTCATAGCCCTTTCCCCAGAAAGGGTTAAAACCAGGGTGAGATTGCAAAGACAAGGAACCCTACATCTCTTGAAGTTAACCCCCAAACCTACCCCAACCTTCAACTGCATTCACAAAGATGAACTCCGTCATGGGACGTACTGTGAATGAGAGAGCTCACTCTCAACATCTGGCTATGATGATTTTGGGGACTCTTATTAGTTCACACATCTCAAGTCCTGCAATGTCCAGCCTGAGGTGGAGTCTTGCAGTACCCAACCCTCGGACTGTTGGAGAGGTTTTGGTGATCTTTCTTAGCAAGTATCACCCACCTTCACTTTCAGATTCAGTCCAAGAACCTTAGGGGAGGCATTCCTTCCCTTTTTTAAATTGTAGTCTTTCATTATACATTTGCAAAGGGGACAATTTGCATAAGGGTATACACTCAGGACCTGTATTTCTTACATTCTTTCACTCCACCCCTGCAGGTGTCTTTGTTAACAAAAACACAGGATGGGCATCCATGTTGCATCTGGCTTATGCCAGACAAAACTCCTTAGTCTTTTAAGATGTCACAAGCCTCTTTTTTGTGTCTGTGTCTGGAAAATGTCCCGCTTTGGAGCGTGCAAAATCCAGGGCCTGAGGTAGAGCAGCAAACGGTGCTCCCACCTACCCAAGTCAGGAGGCGTCACATTTAATGCGGCCAAACTGGCTATTTCAGCATGATGCAAAAAATAAATAACGAAAATCCCTTAAGGGTCTATTTTACGGACCCACCGCCCACAAAAGCCAAGGCTTTGTTGTGGGAGGTGGGCATCGCTACTCCCGGCGGCCCTGCCCGAATCCCGGCTCGTTTCTTTTGCTTCCCGTAGGAAACAGCAAGGTGGCCCACCCGGCGCGCCCCTCCGTGGGTTGGTTCACGTGCCACCGGTGGCAGCGGCGGCGTGGGGTGGGGGCCAGAGACCGGCACTCCCGCGCCCTCCGTCCGGCTCGGGGGGGGGGGGAACGAGGGTTTGCCCACCCAGAATCCTCCACGCCCGCTCCCGGTTCCAAAGGGAGGGGAGCGGGAGTCGCCGCCGCCGTTGCCAACATCTCTCGGGCCGCGCGCAAGACAAAGCCGGCGTCTGCCCGCGGAGGGAGTTTTGGGGAGCCTTCTAGCCGGTCGGGGGCTTCTCAGCAGCCCCTCTCCGGTGGTGCCCGGCGGGCTCAGCTCTCTCTTATCCTTGCTGCGACTCGGGCGCCCCTGCCTGCCTGCCTGCCGCCGCGTCCCGCCCCCCTGCCTTCCCTCTCCACGCGTCTCCGGTGCGCGCTCCGCCCCTCCGCGTTGCTGCTGCTGCTGCTGTTGCTGCCGCTGTTGCCGCTGCTGCTGCTGCTGCCGTTTGCCGCCGCTGCCCGTCCTCGGTTGGCGGCAGGAGCCGGAGGCTTTCCGCGGCCGCGGCGCCTCGACCCGAGAGCCTCCACCCCGCACCCCGCGCGCGCCTCGCCGCCCTCCAGCCGAGCCGTGCGCCCCCAGCCGTGCGCCCTCGCCGCCCCGCCGAGATGGCTGAGAAAGCCGTGCGCCGCCTGCGCCTCCTCGTCCTTCTCCTCGCCGTCGCCGTCGCCGTCCTCAGCGGGAGAGGTAAGCCGGATTGGGACCCCTCCCCCGGGACCCCCCCCCCCGCCCCGCCGCCCTGTCCCCCGGCCCCGGCCCCGGCCCGGCCCGCCGGTCTCCTGCAAACGGGCAAGGGTGGTGGTGGGGCTTTCCTTTCTGATCCCTCCCGGCTGGCCCTTTGTGCTCGCCTTCGCCGGCTTATTCTTCTCACGTCCCCATGCTTGGGAGTGAGGGTGGGGGGTGGGGGAGAGAGAGAAAGGGGTCTGGGTGTAGGGGCGGCGGCGGGGTCGCGCGCGGGGGTGTGCAGTTCTGTGCTATTCCTTGTCTGGGTTGGGCTGTCTGCATCATTGCGCATGAGCTCCCCTGCGCGCCCCCACCTACCCGCCCCGCGGCGTGGTGGCTGGATGCGGCCCGGCCTCGCCGCTGGGCGTGCGCGTTTGTGTGTGTGTGTGTATGAGCGAGCGCGTGGAGTAGACCCAGCTGAGATCCATCTCCTCCTTGATGAAAAAGACGCGAATGCGCTCAAAGGCGCTTACGGCAAGAGGCAAACGGCGGCGGGCCCGAGGGCTTCCTCCCTAGTGGGGAGGCAGCGCCTTCCTCGCCACCACCCCCTTCCCTCGCCCTCACCTCCATTGTGGCTAGCAGCGTGTACTGCTTGCCTGGGTAGCATAAAGAGTGGGCGATCTGGACACGGGGGGATGGGGAAGGAGGGCGAGCCGAGGGGCGGCGGCTGCTCAGTCGCCAGATTTCCCGCATGGGCGAGAAGGGATCTCCTTGCTGGCTGGAAACCCTCTGAAAGGGAACGAGGGTGGGGGCAAGCGAGCATAGGTGGGGCGAGGTGATGGGGAGGTGTGACAAAACCAGTCGAGACCATGGTGGCGAGGAATGTATCCAGACCTGATGCAGAACCTGCAACGGGGCGAGGTGGGGGAGGCTTTTGTGTCTTTGATTCTCCTGTGCCTTACGGTGCCTGCAGGCTCCGCTCTCTCTAGCTCTCTCTCTCTCTCTCTCTGCGTTTTTTCTTGTGCCAGACCTGAGCTTAGGAAGCTAGCCAAGATTGTCTTATAGCCTTTGGGGAAGGGAAAAAGAGGAAACAGGATTTTGTCTCTGGCATGAGATCCTCCATCTCCCGGAGAACAATAGGAGATCCACCATGAAGCTGGGATGTGGCCCTCCTGGTCTTAGGTGGATGGGCTTCTGTGATAGAGAAGACCCCCATGTTTTGCTGCCCCCTGTTTCTAATCAAGGTCCAAGTGGAGCATCATCCACGGGCAATATGATTTCAGTGAAATGAGCTTCTCAGCTCCCACTTCCATGTTGATCTCTTTTCTCTTCCTTCCAAGGAGAGGCTCCTTCATTTTGGAGACTTGCATTTCCTATTGCTTTCGGCCTTAGAAGCTGAGAGAGGCCAAGACACTTAGACTTGCAAACTTCCTTATTTTAAATAATTGAGGCTGATGCACATGAAAAATGTCTGAGCAGTGGTGCAACCTCTAGTATCCTTGCAATCACAGAACTAGAGTGCATTTGAGAATCTGTAATTGACCTGATCCGGCCCTGCATCACTCTCCTCCAGTGTACCAAATATGTTTCTCTAAATCGTCCATGTTGAGGTTTTTCTTGGTATAAGCAAGAGCTCTGCTGGATTGGCTACCTGGTTAAAAAGCATATTGGGTTGTTTTCTTAATCCAAAGCAAAAGAAAGTCCTTATGCAATGTTAGGACCAGGCAAAGAATGAGGGTCTGTGTGTACAAGGAGAAGTACTTACTATGATGATGATGATGATGGATGATGGATGATGAATGCAATAATTCTGGTGCGAAAGGTTCACTTTTTGCTTAAAGGCAGAAACAGCTTTAAGAAGGAGGACATTGTAAGCAGAAGGTGCATGGCTGAATGTAGTTACAGTGGACCCTTGTATAACAAATGGTTCGTATAACATTAAATCTGTACAACATAAAAAATTCTAGAGATAGGGGAAATTTGCTTAACAGTATCACCTATGGGGCGAATCCATACAACATAAAAATGGTCGTGATTAGGGATTAATCAGTTTTCAATGCATTCCTATAGAAAATTTGCTTAACATGATTTCATTTGGAACGAATTAATTCCTTTATACAAGGTACCACTGTATTTGTTTTTGGTATGGACATATGTAAAATAGTACACAGTGCTCTGCAGATGGAAGGCAGCTTTTGGCCTGGTTGCAGTTCTTAGGCTAACAGAGAAATCACTCCTAGCATTTTTCCTAACACCACCCTCTTGTAGAGAGAGAGAGTAATAACCAAGGTGAAAAAGGTAAAGATTCACACACACATCTGTCGCTGCTGCACATGCGTGCTAGTCGTCTCCGACTCTAGGGGCCATTGCTCCTCTCTGTATTCAAGCCAAAGAGCCAATATGGAGACCAAGGTAGGGTCACTTGAATTGTGCTCAATGTGCCAGATGAGAGCTGTCTGGATAACTCAGTGAGTTAGGTTCTTTGGCCATGGAGCCAGAGGCTGGGAGTTTTATAACCTCACTCTGCAGCCCATGATGCTGCACGCTGGTCCCAGCCCCCCCCCCAAAAAAAGTGAATACTAAGCCACTTCTAAATACTCTCTACCTAGAAAACCCTGAAACAAGTCGCCATGAGTCAGATTTCACTAGACAGCACAAAATTATTTTCAGCAAGACAAAGATGGAGGATTAGATTCAAGATCCCTGTGCCCTGTCCCCCCCCCCCAATATCTGGATGTAGAGCCTCTGCTGTAGTGAAACCCACCTGACAGTGGTTCCTTTTTTGCTCTGTTCTGAAATTCCTCCTCCTTGACCATTTGTCAGTGGGTGATCCCACCATCTGTTGCTGTCCCATCGTCTGTTTCTCTCTTTTTCTTGACCTGTAACAACGTTCCCCAACATGGCACCCTCCAGGAGGGTTGGGTAGGATTCGAACATCATTCCCAGTGAGTCTCCTAAGAAATTCTGCCCCACTGGTTCCACATCATGCTTCTATATCAGTTGTGAGTTGGTGCGCCTGATGTTGTGAATGATAGCAGGTGTTGACCACTGGCCATGCTTTTTTTAAATTAAAATTTGTATTTTCTTATTGACAATCCACTTAAGATAATACATACCATCCAAGCTTATTATACAAGCAACACTGACTAACACATCAAATTAAACATGCTTAAACTATCCAACAGCCCAATCCATATTCTGATTTATCCAATTTAGTTTTTTGTATAACATCTGAGGTTAATAGAAGTTGCCGTCTATTCAGAAATGTATTGTGTTTTCTCTCTCCCCTGTATAGTTTAAACCTACTAGTCAGTTGTTCCATAACTGCAACTTCCCATATTCGGTTTACAAATGTTGTGAGTGAGAGATCCTGGGCATATTTCCAATTGTGAGTAATTTCCATTGTAGCCACGCCTTTAAGAATTGCTATTAATTTTTTATTAGCTACTTTTTCATTTTCCTCGGTAAATAATTAGTTCCAAATGAAATGTTATTATTATTCTATTTTCTTTTTAGTTCAATTCTCTATCCAGTTAATTACCTTATTCCAAAATGTCTCTATATTTGGGCATGCCAACCACATACAGTATGCTGATGCTCTAAAGAACCTTTACACCGCAATTGCGCCAACGTGTGTCAGAGACTTTTCTGTTAATTTTATGCAGTTTTGTGGGGAAGAAGCACCATCTTTGCATTATCTTTAAAACTGCTTCCTTAGCATTTGATGAGATCGATTTATAAGGGTACCCCATGGCTCCCCCATGCTGTGGAGAGCACAAGAACAGATAAAAAAAAATAAAATGAAGGAATTATCAGAATGTCATAAGAAAAGTCAATCAAAGGAAATTTTAATGGAGCTAAAAAGAATTAGATCTGAATGAGAGGCTTTAGACCCAAAGGTCTCTGGGTGACTTAACATTCAAAGAAGAATTAAAACAGTTAAAACATTAAAATGTCAATAAATAATTAAAACAATATTAAAAATATTACACTAACATTGCCATCAGGACCCACAATCTATATTATGTTTTTACCTGGCGCCGAAATGACATCAATGTTGGTGCCAGGCAGATCTCACTTGGGAGGGCATTCCATAGCTTGGGGGGCAGCTGCCGAGAAGGCCCTATATCTACAAGCCATCCCTCTCACCTCCTTGAGAGACAGCTCTTGAGGGACAGCTCTTTCAAGAGGGCCCCCTGGCTCGATCTTAATTGCTGGGTAGGTTCCTATGGAAGGAGGCGGTCCTTCAAGTATCTAGGTCCTAAGCCATTTAGGGCTTTATATGTCAGAACAAGCACTTTGAATTGGGCTCAGGCAGCAACTGGCAACCAATGCAGGTTACGCAGAATCGGCATGATGTGATCCCTGGCGGCCCCACCACTTACCAGCCACACCGCATGATTCTGGACCAGTTGCAATCACTGGACCGTCTTGAAAGGCTGCCCCATGTAGAGCGCTTTGCAGTAATCAATATGGGATGCTACCAGTGCATGCGTAACTGTTAAGAGGCTTTGCTTGTCCAGGTAGGGGCGCAGCTGGTATGTTTTCTGCAGCTGAAGAAAGGCACCTCTGGTCACTGAGTCCACCTGGGGTTCCAGAGTTAGACCGGGGTCCAGGAGCACTCCTAAGCTGCAGGACACAGGAAGCTGCCTTGCCTGACTGGTGACCCAAGCTGTAACTCCTGTCATACTCAGAATGATGGGACTTGCAGTGGAATCCATTTCTAGGGCATCTAGCAACTAATTACAACTTTTAATGTAGGTAGAGAGCAAGTCCCCATTCTTGCATATCAGTATGACTTCAATCTAAGACAGGCCTGCCCAAAGTCCGGCCCGGGGGGGGGGGGCAAATTCGGCCCATCAGGCCATTCTGAGTGGCCCGCGGCTGGCTGGCCCGCCCCTCCTTCACCCCATGTTTTTTTAAGAAAGTGGGTGGGGCTTGCAGTGGGGTGGTAGGGTTGGGGAGCAACCGGCCCCTGACACATTCTCAGCCACCAGATCTGGCCCTCCTTACAAAAAGTTTGGGCACCCCTGATCTAAGAACTTAAGGGGCAATGATTGTTCCATTCTGGCAGGCCCTTGGCACCCAGTCTTGCTTTAGAGAAAGGCATTTTAATAGAGTGTTATTGTTGTTTTTTAGCTTGCTTTCCACTGAGTACTTTTCAAGTGTTTTGATTCAATTGGGTGTGTGCTTTAACGTTGCCCCTTTTAAGTTTTTATTTGCATTGGTCTACAGATTGCTTTGTGAGCAGCCTGTTAGGTGGGGATACGGATCAGATGGACGATAAATGAATAAACCTTCTTCAGGGATTCAGACAGGATGGCCTCTCAGCTCTGCCTGGAGATGCAGAGGCACAGCCAAAGATCTTTCAAGCTCTTTAGCTACAGAGCTCTACAGCCTTGCCTCTAATGATTTCACATCTCTGCCCAACTGGAATACTTGGTATCTGTTAATAGCTCTGCAGGCTAGTATGAGAGGTGAAGAACGGAGGCCCTCTTGATAGACATCACAGTCGGTCCTGGCCTTCTTTTTGAGCCGTTGTGACCAAACACACTTGACTGCACAACTGCTTCAACTTCACTCAACATAAGAACATAAGAAGAGCCCTGCTGGATCAGGCCAAAGGCCCATCTAGTCCAGCTTCCTATATCTCACAGTGGCCCTACCATATGCATCTCGGAGTGCACGAGACTAGATCTCTGTCTCCTGATACCACTCCCCTGCATCTGGTCCTTGAAGTACTCTGGTTTTAATCCTGGAGATTATACATCTCCATCATGGTTTGCAACCTGGGATAGACTTTTCCTCCAGGAATCGGTCCAATCCCCTTTTGAAGGCATCCAGGCCAGATGTCATCACCACATCCTATGGCAGGGAGTTCCTCAGACTAACAACGCGCTGGGTGAAAAAATATTTACTTTCGTCTGTTCTTACTCTCCCAGCCCTCAATTTGAGTGGATGTCCCCTAGTTCTGGTATTTTGTCAGAGGGAGAAGAGAGTCCCTCTATCCACTTTACTCATGCCCTGCATTATTTTGTACACCTCAATCATATGTTTGAAGCGGGGCAGGGTTTTGCAAATGGATCCGCCCACCCTCTTTACTGGGTAGATTTTGTATTTATCAGATTACATGGGTTGTTAGAAGGTAGAATCTCCTCTACTCTCCACACCTGGAAAACAAAAGGCTAGATAATATGCAGGGAGAAAAATTGTACAGATAGCCATGGAATCTCAGGAATTTGCCAGTTTTCCGTCTTCTTAATTAATATATTTCTGGATTATCTCTGGATACACAGGAGCTACTAGTAATTAATACCAACCTTGGTGCCAATCATTTAAAAAATGAACAAAATTTGTGTCTTCTTTTGGTGTTTGCATAGTTTTTCTGTTTCCGCACAAACGTGCAATGCACAAACTTCCAAAAAGAAAGCCTTTTTAATATCAGAATTTATTTTGAAGTACAGTATGCAGAAAGCAACAGGAAGTGGATACAGAGATATAACTGTAATAAGGAAAGTTAATTAAACTAATGGCAGCCGGGGCATCTCTTGAACACTTATAAAACTTACCTCCTGCAATTCCACTTACAAATAGAATTGCACGCAGCTCACATTGGATCAAATGTAAAATTCACATAACTGAAATATAGCAGCTCATCAATTAAAGCACATGCATTAGACATTCCCATAACACAATGAGTAGAGTACTGACTGGTTTGAATTGAAAAGTAAGGATAAAATGTAAAAGAAACGCTTCCATTTTGCTCAGCCTAATTCTATGTGTTGAACAAGTCCCCTGAAGTTGTTAGATCACAAAACACAAAACACATAAGCAAAGCTTCCTGCATCACACCTGGCATGCGTGGCTGCATGCAAAAAGTGTCTTGGAATCCTGTCTCCTGGGAATAGGTAAGAGAAGACAAGAACCTGTATTATTCAAGCTAGAGGAGACATTCCCTGTGGTTTCTTCACACTCTGACTCCTGATGAAAAATACATCTATATCTGTCTAACTGCCCGGAAGCATGCATGTTAGTTGCAGAGGCAACTGAGCGGCTGATTGTTTCCAGTCCCAGCTGGAAGGGTAGAACTGAGAAAACAAAATATCAGCCCCAAAGGTGGGAAATACTTGCATGGTTCTGGATGGCAATGAGCTAGTTTCCCATCATTCCTCACTGTCGGACCGGGAGCCGGTAGTAATTTGTGTCCCAAAAATATCACATTGCCCGGACTTGATCTGCTGAAAGAGGAATGTGTTGTCAGAAAGAACCTTCCATCTTTGTGTCTTGGCGGTGCCAGGGGAGGGGTAGTGGAGAACGCTGGGGCAACTAAACAGTGGGTAGAGTTGGGCATAGATTCCGGTTTCGCCTGAATCAGCAGCTCATGCTCAGGCCATCTGCTCTGAAAGGAGAAGTTAGACGAACCTGGTTTTTGTCTCTGCAGCAGAGAACCACACGGAATCTGCTACCGCAGCCGTAATAATAATAGGAGCGTGGTTTTGTTTTCCTGAATTGCATAAGGAGAAGAGCAAGAATGGTTCATTGACAGTACTTGCTTCTGTTGCTTTCCCATCACTAGTTCTCTTTCATTTTTTTTATTGATAAGAAAGCTTTTGTCCCCCTCTTCTGCTTACTAACACAGTGGCTAGGATGGCTGAAAACCCACTAGTCGCCATTGCCTCCTGCACAGCAACCAAGGTGGGGGTGTTATCTGGAGATGTGTTCTCCACCTGTGGAGCCAAAATCCTCACTCTCAGTGTATTAAGCCTTGAAGGGCACATTTCTGTCTTTCTGGATGGGAGGAAACCCAGACAAAAATGTCTTTTCCTCCAGTGATTTCAACTTAGAGTTCATGGTCCTTCTACCTTTTGCATCGTCACAACAAGGTGGAAGAAAGAGAGAGAGAGAGAGAGAGAGAGAGACTAAACCTGTGTCTCCAGAGGTTTTGCAATGCATTGGCTAGTCTGTATCCAGTCAAACAATTGTGCCTCTGCCCAGCAATTGGAGGTTGGGACCTCAGGAAGGGAAAGATGGAGGTCCAGGACCTGAAGTTCCCCCTACCAGCCTTAGAGGTCTATTTGGTGTCATTCTCTGAATGAACAGCCACACCCATCCTTATTATTCCCTGCTGGACCAGTTGCAATGTCTGAAGGTTCTTCAAAGGAAGTCCCATGCAGGACACACTCCAGTAGTCCAGTCTGGATGCCACCAAAGCTACTGTCACTTGGTTTGCCCATGGAGGGGGCATTGTTGCTGCACTGGTCCAAATTGGGCAGAGGCATTAACCATCTCTGAACCATGAGGAGAGGCAGCCTACCTATCATCTTATGGTGTTCCTATTGACTCGGGTGGTGGTGGTGGTCAATCCTGTAAGCTCCTCAGGGTTTCCCATTGGCCACTGAGGGTGTATGAATCCTTCAGTGTATGAATATCGGTGGAGCTAGTCATGTGAAGGTGGTTTAGGAAGCAGCTTTAAAACCCAAGTGTACTTTCTAAGCCTGAGAGATGGCTCTGATTTCATATATGCCTTTCAGGGTGGGGTGGGTGGGGATTCCTTCCAGTAGTGGGTGGGGCTCAAGATAGAAAGTGGGTACCAAAAAAGCAGTTTAGTCTAAAGCTCTTATTGCCAGTAATATACTGTAGCCTTAGGAGAGACATTTCAAAATTCTGGAGTGAAAACAAAAATCCACCCAAGATCTGGGATTTGTCCAGATGTGTCATGTTAAAGGGCAGTCCACTAAGACCTAGAGAGCTGGATTAGGGCCAAAGGAGAGATGGGTTTCACCATAATCCATAAACACTCACACCTCTACCTAAAATTCTGGCATCCTCCCACCTACACCTTCTTTCCTAACTGGAGTGGCAGAGCATCCCACTTCCATTGCTTATCATCTTATTTTAAGTCAACAAGGGCAAATTTCTGTGTTCAGTAATTAAGACCGAAGTCAACCAAGTCTGTTTCTAACTGCATAGCAGAGCCACTGGATTGACACTTCACATGGACATCTTGCTGCTGTATTTATAGCACAGTGACCCTGGCTTCCCAGGACAAACACTGTGTGATGCAAGAAAACAGAGCAAGGAGTTATATTTATAGAATGTTCAACTTCTGCTCTTGGGCGTCTGAGGCAGAGCAATTTGCTCACTTAAATTCAAAGCGGAGAAATGGATTGGTTTGCAAATAAGCATGCAGAAGATAACAGAGTACAAATTTATTTTATGATGCCTGACTGTACATGCTTATATCAGTCATTTATCATAAGTAAAGGTGAGGGAGGCAGTGTGGTGAAGTGGGTAGGATATCAGACTAAGAGACAGACCTGGGTTCACATTCCTGCTCAGACTTCAAAACTCTATCATCTTGCATACCGCACCCTATGGATCCTTCCACAAGTCAAAAGTGGCTGACTATCTTTACAGAATTTTACTATCTTCCTTTCTTGCTTAGACACTGGCTCTGTCTGCAATCATGAGCACACGTGGGGCTCTTTAAGACTGCCTGCATGGGGACTGTTTTGGATGCAACACAACCTGGGTGTTTGACATTGCCAACATTTCTCAAGGATTCAAATGCCACCCAACATAAAGGTCCTTAGTTCAGTGGAAGTTGTTGCTAATACTTTTAAAACATGTTTTGTTTTAAAAATTGATGTTTTTAAAACTGATTTTTTAAATGCTGCAATCTCTTTGGTACTATGCATTGCGTATTTGTAAAGGCCTATGGTCATAAACAATAAAATTTTTGATTGATTGACCTCCCCTGTCAGAATGGCCACAGTGATGGCCAGTCTTTGGTAGGAGAGGAACAACGAGAAAACCAGCAGAACCTTGTGTTGATCTCTCCTTGTAAAGCCAGTGTGCCATCGTAGAGAGCTTTGAGCTAGAGAGACCTGGATTTAAATTCCAAAGCTCCCTCGGTACAAAACCGTGTAGGCTTTTGGAGTAGAAAGAGTTAGCAGGATGGGAGAAAGTGAAGGCAAACACAGAGGGTTGGGTCCTCATGTTGTTACAGGAAGTAATGCAGACAAAGAATGGGCAAGTTGAAATTTTTGGGCATCTTACCTTAGAGAATGTAATGTCCCATTGCCATCCAAAAGCTGCACAGTTTCTCCAATAGCATGCAGACAAGCATGCAGGCGTCTTGAGCCCCCTGATTGGGTGAATGGTAGGCTATAGATGGAATTAAATAAATAAACAAGGACATAGGATCCCGCTTCCTTTTTGCACCTGCCACAATGACGGGGCTCTCTCGAAAGCTTGCAGAGTTGTCTAGGATAATTGAATTGGATGGGGTCTATAAGACCATTGAATCCAACTCTGCTCAATGCAAGAACTCAAATCAGAACAGATCTGTCAAGTGGTGGTCCAGTTTTCTCTACAATGCCTCCAGCCTTGGAACCCTCGCGGTGATTGTTTCCGTTGCTGTACTGCTCCAACGGTTAAGAAGGTTTTTCTTTGTATCCTTTTTGTGCCTTTGGGTTTGCCCTTGTTATCTTGGAATTTGTTTTAAGCTGTACGGTTTGTCTCGTCCGACGTCTGTCTTGTGGTTAATATGTTCTAGGGTTGTCTTTATGTTTAGCAGACTGGAGATGGGTAGCAAGAATTCAATATCATAGTCGTTTTATTGGAAAAATAGGTTGCTAGTGCTTATAGAGAGAGCCTGTATGATATAGTGCAGTGGTTCCCAGTCTTGGGTTCCCCAGATGGTCTTGGACAACAGCTCTCATAAATCCTGGCCAGCACAGCTAGTGGTGAATGTTTTTTGTGAGTTTTGGGCCAAGAAAAATTGGAGACACAAGGCTGGGGACCCCCTCCTTTATGTGCTGGAACAGAAGTCAGAAGATCCAATGTACAGATCTCAATTGAGTCTTGAAATTTGATAGATGACCGTGGCCCTGTCTCTGTCAGACTCTCTTTACCATACAGAGTATTGTGGAAACAATGTTGATTGGAAGAGAGGAGTAGTATATGTTGCCTTCAGCTTACTAAATTAAAAGCAGGGTAAAATCTGACTAATAAAGCATGTGTGCAAAGGTAAACATCATGGAGAAGTCTGATGCGTGTCCCAAAAGCTTAGGAGTTGAGCAGGAAAACTGGGGCATTTGCTGGGAACTGAGTCATTGGCATCTTCCCGAACTCTTTCATTTTCCAAAGCAGTTCAAGACCATCTGCAAAGGACTGGAGGTTGTAAATAACGGGGAAATCCAGTTACACATTTAAACTGGCAGAAGGCAAACAAGACAACTTAAAGGGGCTTCTTGCTGCTATTTAATGAAGTCCCACTGGAATTTTTGGACAAGCATGCCTGAAAATCCAAGCAGGGCCCCCTTAATTGCTGGGTAGAAGCCACTTCAAGTTACACTGTTTGTCTTCTGCAGATGTAACTGGATTTTGCCCAGTATTTTCAATCTCCAATGTTTCTGCTGCAGGAGTTAACTAGCCAATAAGCTTGGATGCTTCAAACAGGAGCTCTGCGACATCTCTCTTCCAAGGCTCCCTCTTAACAATCTGGAAGGTCTGTGAGAAAGATTTGCCAGCCATCTCCCAAAAAAGGACAATTTCTTATTGAATTCTTGAGTCCACTTCCCCCTCTTCTTGGGACCTTCCCAAGCACCGAGAGAGCAGCGGTGAGGCCGGTTTAGAGGTTCCTTCAGCTCTAGGTTCTCCCCTAAATACATCCATGAAGCCATTTGGCTTCCGGGAGTGTGCTTCACCTTTTAATCTGGACTTTGCAGGAGCTGTCCAAGGTTCTGAAGCTTATTTCCAGAATAATTTCAAATGCTGCACTACTTCCTATGAAACTGGTCCCCCCAAATGGAGGCCACCCACCTTCCCTACATGAATCCCAGGATCTGATCAACTTGGCTTGTTTCTGCACCTATTGTATAATTCTGAGAATTAAGATGATTTCTTGTCCTTTGTCAGGCTTAATATATCTGGGGATGCAGGGCTTGTAGTTAAAGTCCAGCTGCATAGTTGTGATGAGTTGTCTCAATTTTTATCGCTATTTCACTCTCATATTGTTAACATACTCCAGAGGAGTCCTCAGCATAGAGGCAGATACAGTGTTACCTCTACTTATGAGTTTAATCCATTCCGAATGCATGCTCATAAGTTAAACAACTCGTAAGTAGACCAGCCGTATCTTCTAAATTAAAAATTGGGGAGGGGGGGGAATTGTAAGTAGAGCAGACCACATCTAAAATTTGTAAGGTAGCAGTTAAAACGCTAATGGTTTTCCACTCTTAAGTCAAATTGCTCATAAGTAGAGGGGCTCATAAGTAGAGGCACCACTGTACAGTATAGTTAATTTCACAGTAGAACTGAACATCGTTTACATGTTTTTAGTCCATATGATTTGGCCAATTTTTAATAATTAACTGAAATGTGTAGGTCTCATTTTGAAGGAGAGCTTTAAAGCTGAAATCCTGTTCTGCTCCTTTGGAGATAGGAGATTTGGAAGGGAGGGGTGGAATTTGGAACTGTTACTTTTACTTGAAGGCGACAACTTGTAACAGTGTTAAAATGAAATGATATTTTTCAGCAGCGAGAAATTGACTCTTAGTGTGGCCACATTTACTGCCAACCAGTAAAGAATAGTTGCTTTATTATTCACCTGCCTTTTAACTTAAGGGTGTTTTTAAAATGCAGGTTTCCCACCAAATGATGTTTTTCTGATACACCTTGAAGAAGACCCAAGATAATGCAACAATTTAATAAGCAAAATGTTCCATTCATTATTACAAAAAATGGTCATTTTTTTATAATTTTCTTCTGCAAATCTTCTTGAACACAAGGTTCAAGCGAAATTGTTTCTAATACTGTATTAAAGGAATAATCTTCATTTCCCTGTCACATTAATTGCAATCAGTTTTTTTAAAAAACTGCCACGTTAAAAAAAATCAATCACATGTTAACATGTGATTGGAGTATGTTGATGATGATGCAGATCCAGAGGGTGGGAGATGAATTCCCCACTGGGCTGGACTCTGTGATCCATAGAGTCAGTTTTAGTTCTAAGATTATTATTACAGTATCATCAAGTCTTCAGGAGCCACATTTTCATTTAGTTGGAACTGAATAGGCAACTAGTATATTTTAGCTCGCAGCTAAGTTTTTGCCAGAGGCACATCAGATTTCTGGACTGGGAAAGAAGCTGTTAAACAGAGATGGCTCTTCCATCCAAAATGATGCTGTCACGGAGACCAAGGAGAGGAGCGCTGAGAAACCACAGGTGGATGGAACTGACAATTGAGAGAGCTGGATTAACTCCTAGGCCAGTGTTGGTGAACCTAAGGCACGGGTGCCAAAGGTGGTCCTCGGAGCCCTTTCTGTGGGCACCTGACATTGCCCTTTCACAGCCACCTGTATTCAGGTTAATTTATTTATTTATTTTTATATTTATATTTCTATCCCGCCAGATTTTCCCAAAAGGGAACTCTAGGCAGTTAGGCAGATATAAAAATTCCATAATACAATCACAAAGGAATAGTAATCGGTTCCAAAAGATGAACATAAAAATGATAAGCCAACCAACAGCGGAACCCAAAATTTAAAAGGAAAAAAAAAGCTAAACAAACAATCAAGGATAATAATACTAATAATGATACTAAAGTAAGATGGCAAAAGAAAAACGGGTGGACATGAAAACTCAAATCCCTACTCAAAAAATAAATTGCTGTATTGGGACTTTGCAAGAAAAAAAAAAATTAGTGGGCTCGCCATCACTGTCCTAGGGTCTGAATTCAGGCTCCACCCCTGGTTCAACCCCTGTTTCCTCTCATGCAGCTCTGACCACGAGCAGTTGCAAAGCTTAGGTTTCCCCTGCGAAGCAGCGAGGAAGGACAGGCCCCACCTGCCTACCCAAAGAGATCCCTGCATCTTGCATTCCCCTCTAGCTAGCTGGCTACTTCCTCCCTCAAAAGAGGATGTGGAAACGTCAGTGGACTCTGTGCCCTGCCCTCCCCTTGCCCCCATGCATCATTGCAGAGCGCACGAGGGACAGCCTTGCCTGGTGAGAGGGATTACGGAGCAACAGCTGGGCCATCGGTCTTGGCAAGGGTGCAGTCTTGGTGGAGAGGGAGAGAGAAGGCCTTCCTTGTTGAAACAAAAGAGGCAGCCGGCAGTTTCTGTGGCTGCAGTCTGCTCTGCCGCCCTCCTTCTGAAGCGTCCCAGGGAGCTGGCTGCCTTTTGCAAAGAAAGCATGCCTAAGTGAGATACTCTGAAGATGTCTGGCTCTCCCCTCCATACACACTTTATCCCCCAGCCCATCCCTGGCTGTCACTGCAAAGCATTTATTGGAGAGAACGGTGGCAGAGGGGGACAGGGAAGTGAGACAACCCCGCCTTGTGCAACTGAGTCAACACTCCTTTCCTAGATCCCCCTTTTCCTTTTGATAAGGCCAGAGGTCAGCCCATTATCGCATGTTGCACATTCCCTAAGAAGGTAGACATGCAAAGCAGATTACAGATCTCACACCCTTCTGCCTCCCCTTAACCCAGGGCCTGCTACAAACTGCTGTTCAGCGATAAGGAACGTTACCCATCCTGGCCTTAGGAAGGAAATGCGGCTCCTTAGAAATTTGTTGGCCAGTAGCCTTCTGCTATGGGGGTGTGGTGGCTCAGCGGACTAAGGCTCCGAAAACTGTCAGCTGCAAAGTCGGCAGCTTGGTGGTTCGAATCCCAGGTGCCATGCAGTGGATCGAGCTCCCGCTGATAACCCCAGCTCCTGCCAACCTAGCAGTTTGAAAGCATGTAAATGCAAGTAGATAAATAGGTACTGCCGTAAGAAGTGGGGAGGTAAAAAAAACCAGTGTTTCCTTGCAGCCATGCCGGCCACGTGGCCACAGACTTGCACAGTGGTGGACATGACTAGCACGCATGTGTGGGGGAAACCTTTACCTTCACCTGGCCTTCTGCTAGCAGACCCCCTGACTCAGTGGGATTCACAAAGATAAGAGCCTACCTTTCAGTAGCTGGTTCAATGAAGCCCCTCTTAGTAATAATTGTATGCCATCAAGTTAGTTCTGACTGATGGCAACTCTTTTCGAGGTTTTCTAGGTAGGGAATACTGAGAAATGGTTTACTGTCCCCTATCTCTGTCCGATCTCACCTGATTTCAGAAGCTAAGCAGGGTCAGCCCTGGCTAGTACTTGGAGGGGAGACCACCAGGGAATACCAGGTGCTGTAGGCTCCGTGGAGGTTTCTTGGCAGGAATACTGGTTTGCCAGTTCCTACTCCAGGCACCTACACCAACTGGTAATGGTCACCCATCCAAGTACTAACCAGGCCTGACCCTGCTTAGCTTCCAAAATCAGCCGAGATTGGATGTGCTTAGGCCATCTAGGCACCTTAAGGAAGCTATCTAGGCACATCTAATTCCAGAAAGGACACTCCCTCTCGGCTCCTTTATCATAATGACCAAGAGTTGCTTTGTCACACTCCAGCTGGACTTTATCCCTTCGGGGGTCATGTGCTCATATTTTGAAAGTGCAAACACTCCACACACTGTGAGGGAAGCGAGGAACGGTCCATCCTGCACCAAACATGAGGTCTTAAAATTTGGTCACTGACTATTCATCCCGCTATGCACTGTTAGGTTCCATCTGATACATACAAACCCATTTGTTCCACCACCTCCCTTGAAGCCAGCTGTGGACCTCAAGTCTGCAGGATCTGTCTCTCTTGCCAGCATGTACCTGGCAGCTTCTTTGATGGGCACCTCATTCAAAACGATACAAAACACACACACCTCTGCGGTCGCCCTGGGACTGGACCGCTGGCCCAAAGGCACTCGGGCCGGCTCTTCTCCCTGGACAAGAAAAGTGGGGAGATTGAACAACACCCAACCAACCTTGGGTTCCGCAGCCAGAGACCCAACTCACTGAGCAATCGAACCAGCGCAAGTCTCTTCTTGGCTGGGACAAAAAGGTTTCTAGCTCTTCAGATTGCAAGGATGGCCTCAGAAGGATGTGAGCGCCCGCTGAAATTTTAGAATCCATGAGAAGGGTAGAATAATAAGAGTTTCCTCCTGATTAGCCATAGCAGAATGAGTTTTGGAAAATAAATAAATTGACTAGAATGGTAAACCTAATAAAAAAAGAAAATAAAAAGTATCATGGCCTGGATGTTTAGGGTATAGAAGCTATAGCAATAGAAATTGGGCGAAACCAAAAGAAAAAGAAAGAAAACAAAGCGGTTGACTTTGTACTGATTTTGGAGAAGTAGTCTGACAAAGAAAAATGGGATGTATGATGTAATGCAACGTATACAATGCCTCTAGTGCTGGAGCACTCACCAGCTCTCCAGTGTTGTTCCATTGTGTTATTGCTCTTAACTGTTCCAGAATTGTACTGCTCTTAACAGTTAAGAATTTTTTCCCTGAAACTCAGGCTAAATCTGGCTTCCTGTAGCCTGAGTCCATGATTCTGTGTTCTTCACCTTGGGTTGATCAAGAACAAACCCTCCCCCTCCGTGTTCGTGACTACTTTACAAGTATTTGAAAAGTGCCATCACATCTCCTCTCGGTCTTCTTTTCCCAAGGCTTTGTAGTAAATTCTTTGGGAAACATCAGATAATTCTTGGGCAAGGGATATGCTTCCCATTTGTTTCTGCTTCAGCCATCCCGAGACTAGGCAGGCATTATGTGTGAGGATCAATACGCACATCATTTACCAGGTGGTTGGTATTCCAAGATGCCTCCAGGGAGACAGTACAAACCAGTTTGTAAGCAAGGTCCACGCTCCCTTTGTTTCAAAGCAAAATGTTGGTTTGTTTATAAGTTTTGGCTACTGGTGCACAGCAGGGCGGGTGTAACACAATTAGCCTTTAAACCATGCTGCATGGGAAGATGGTTGGAGCTGTTTGGTGCTTACAGCAGACCAGCCTGCTCATTTCCTTATTTTTTTTAAAGGCACATCCCTCTGCCACACTGCATTTTAAAAAAGTAGTACCCCATACCCATACTGCACTCCTGAAATTCAGTGGTCTGAGTGACTCTCTAGTTGGTTTAGGAGTGGTTAGTCCTCATGGAACTTGTAGCTTTTGAATCTGGGTAGGGGATTTTCTGAAGATTTGCTCCTTCAGGGCATGGCTTCA
Organism: Phrynocephalus versicolor; assembly: GCA_023846285.1. Lineage (NCBI taxonomy): Eukaryota > Metazoa > Chordata > Lepidosauria > Squamata > Agamidae > Phrynocephalus > Phrynocephalus versicolor. Next base: position 2,171,483 of record JAHTLZ010000280.1, on the reverse strand, counting down.
GTTGACTGGAAAAGGTTTGATCAGTTAATTGAAGACAATTAATTGAAGCAAGCAATTTAATTATTCCAGGCAATTGACCTGCTTCCTTTCCCTCTCAGCTGATAGAAGAAATAACAAAGTCCGGATTACTCTGGGCCAAAGTCTTAGCAGCGTAGGGCGGGGCTTGTCGTCAGCAGCGGGAGCAGTGAGGAAGAGTTTGCTCAGTGGACATTTGGTGGGACATACGAAAGAGCCAGGTTGAAAATAATGGGTGCTGGAAGAAGCAATACAGGAGCCAGACCGATCATCCTCAGCAAGAGAGGTAAAGTTTGGGGAAAGCTGGTGGGTGGGGAAAGAGCAAGGGTACGGTTGGAAGAGAAACAAATGTCATGACACGAGTCTGAAGGGGATTGTCCTTTGAGCCTAGTCCCCTTTCTCCATGGCTATCTCTCTCTCCCTCCCTCCCTCCCTGCAACCCCGTGTTTTCACTGTACAGTCAGATGTAGGAAGCTGGCATGTACTACATCACTCTTGGCCCATCTAGTTCACTATCACCAGCTTTGACGGCCAGCTACAGCCCTGCAAGACTCTTTCTAAGCCATACATGGGGCTGGCAGCCTCTCTGACATGGTACGCCCGCTGCTTCTCTTGCATAGAGGATGTGTAGGCAATGGATAGTTCAGAAAACTGGCATGCCAACTTGGATGCACTGTTGTATGATTAACTGTATGTATATAGCTGGAATAAGATTTCCATTACAGATGAGTGTTTCGTTTTAGAAGGGGTCAGGTTCCGAAACAAAACACTGCCGTTTGGAACCGGGACCGACCCTCTGGAACTAAAACAACTACTGACTTACCAGCTTTTGGGTTGCGAGGGTTGAAACTCCAATGAGGAAGCTGCCTCTGACGCCTCACCCTTCCCTCTCTCTGGCGCTGACTAATCAGGAGCTGTGCAAGGACCTGCATTGTCTTGCCTCCCTGTCTGATTGGCCCGCACCAGGGAGAAGGTAGTTATCCACCTTGGCTTGAACCCTCCAATTTCTAAAAGAAAAAGCAATCATCCTTGGAAGTGCTGGGGAAATTCCTGGCTGTCTTCCTGTACAGTTCACTGGAATTCCACCCCTTTGATTGACTGAAGCACCATCTCTAGCTACAGAGGGTTGGCGCATCTCCTCCTGTGCAGCTGGCAGCCCTGATACATGTTGAATTTTTAATTGATAAGACTCTGTCTCTTGGCTTGAAAGGAGCTGCCATGCTTTGCGTCCTATGTAGGGCTATCAGAACTGACTGTCACTGCCGCCTCCGCGGATGGCTTGCCTGTCTTGTCAGCCACAAAATGAAAAATAAACTGGAAGGAGTGGTATGAAAAGCAGAGGTTACGGGTCACCAGCCAGACAAATGAGAAGACTTCTCTGGAACAGTGTGGGAATCTAAAGGCACAGACTCCCAGTTGCTTCCAGATGTCATGCAATCGCAACATAGTCCATTTGTTTTTCTGTTGCAACAATTATTTTTAAAATGGCAGTTTCTCAACAAAAAGAAATTCTTAGATTGTGTTAAAATGCTTTAAATATACAGTTGGACCCCAGTATATGCTGGGGATTGGTTCCAAGCCTTCCTGTGGATAATGAAAACTGTGGAGAAGAAAGAATGCCAAAATGTTCTCCAAAACTGCTGTTTGTGACTTGCTTTACAGCTGCTCTTTTGCAACAGTAGCTTGCTTTACAGCTGCTGTTTGTGATGGTAGCTTGCTTTACGGCTGCTGTTTCATGACAGTAGCTTGCTTTACAGCTGCTCTTTGTGACAGTAGCTTGCTTTGCGGCTGCTGAATTATTTATTTATTTTTCCTCTGCCAATCTTGGATGACTGAATCAGTAGATAATGAATCAGTGGATACGGGGATCCTACTGTACTCCTGGTTGTTTTAGTATATTGGGAACATGCTAGATCCTTTTAATGTGATGTTATTGATTGCCTCTCACCTGGAGATCTGTCAATAAAATGCAGAGATAATTTAAAGAGAAATAATTCAGTAAATAAATCAAAAGAAGAATAGCCTTGGCTTTGTTCACTTATTAGCTATTGTTGCTACTGTTGCAGAAGCCTTTGCTGTGCTTTCCTGGTATGCATGAATGTTGCAGAGAGGAGGGGTTATAGATGTGTGAGATAGCTTACATTGAAATGAGCATGAAATTTATGATTTGCTTTGATGGCTTGGTTTTCTTATTTGGACCACATGGACCATGGCTCAGATTATAAGAATATGACGTATTGTTGGTTCTGGGATTCCCATTTCTACCCTGCCTTTCCACTACTAGGTAGTACAGACACTGGTTGGCAGTCAAAAAGCAAGTTGTTAAAAAAAGGAAGAAACATATAAAATTAAATGCATCAGAGAGGCCAGAATCCTATAGGTGTTTGTTGAGAGATGGAGAAAATAAGGGATCATGGTTTCGGTAGCTCTTCTAGAAAAGCAGTCTTTTAGGTCCATGCCTAGGATAATCCGGCAGAGAGGAAGGGGAGAAACTGCCCACTGGTAATTGGAAGGCAGGAAATATCTGTGCCTTATCTCTGTGAGAAAGGGAGCTTCAAGGCCGGATTGATCTCACTACAGAGTTAATTGGCAGAACGTTTTCAGCTGAGTGAAGGAGTAGGGGGAAGGAGTTACTCTCTTATTTCTGAAAGTTTGGGGAAACTCAATGCCAAATGGGTAGGTTTTCTGTAAGGGTATGGAAATGATATTTGGGTAGAAAAAAGGGGACAGAAGTTACTTAGTTTAGCCTAGTTATCTCTTAAGGAACACTGTGCTCACCTGCTGCTCTGCTACCTGAATCGTCCTCTGTCCATCCTCTGTAACTATCTTGCATTTATTTGAGGCTGTATTGGCATAGATAATCTAGCTTTCTTATTTTCTTGCTGGAATGTTCTGTAATTGTTCTTGCCTCAAACCTTTTGATGACTTATTTTGCTCCACAGGATTTTTGACTCTTCTGCCACTGGAAGTTTTGGAAGTTTTGGTGTTTTAGATTCTTTTCACTACTGTTAATAAAATATAAAATTTTATAGCTGCTTCATTTTTGTGGGCCAAGGGGTTTGCTGGTACTGAGCCCACATGCTTTATGGGTATTTTTTGGCATTCCTACTTCGCAGGGCTGGCATCCAAAGCACTTGACACGAGCATTTTGGTAACTCCCCAGAAGTGCTGCTTAGTCAGACTGGACTAAAGTGTTAAGAGAGGACCAGGCAAGAAGATCTCTCCCATCTATGAGCACACTTTCGCCCTCCCTAATTTTACTCACACCAGGACAGCGAGGGTAGTGTGGCTGTGTGGTTAGTGTGGGTCTTTCTGACCTGGAATAACCTTGATGGGGTTGACATTGGCTAATTCACTAAATATGTCCAGGCATATCTCAGCTCTGCAGTCATGACCAGATGCACAGCCAAGACAGAACCACACACTCGATCAATTAGCTACAATTAGCTACATCAAGTCATGCAACCAGTCAGGAGCATAAATGTATTATGGAATAGTGAGGAGAAGATCTGGGCCTCATGAGGATACATCAGCTGCTCCACAATTTGGTGCAAGATCATTAACAAAGAGTGCCTTGGCAGGCAAATCTGTGCTGGCATTGGAGGCCAGTGGTTGTGGTAGTCCCTGGGATTAGCTTTCAACTAAAAGCCATGCCAAGGTCAGATGAGATAAAAATGAGGTTCTGCAAACCAAATAGCCTTGGTTTCCAGCCAGCGATAACACACACTCATGCAAACTAGGTGACACTCACAGAGCAAACAGAACAGCAAAGAGTAAAGATTACTAAAGCGTAATCTTTACCTCCTTTTCTAGTTGCCACTGATCCCAACAGTGCTTCCTTACCCCCCCCCTCCACTTAAAATATTTCAAGCCCTTTGCCCCACCGCAAAGATCTTGGCTGCAGGCCGTTGAGTTGCTCCTGACACATCAGCTGCACAGACGCAGAGCAGGCAAACAGTCGTGAGCTGCTCAAAACATCCACTCCTCCTCTCTCTCTAGAGGTGAGGTTGTTCTGGTGAGGCAGGTCAACTCTCTCCCCTATACCAGAATGTGATCTTATTAAAATGAGGATGCTGATTGGACCTGGTGCTCTTCGGAACTCTGCACGTAGTCCCAGAAACGATTGGTGAAAGGATTAGCTACCCCCAGAGTCCTTTGCTTATTTAATTTATAAATATTATGTGATCATTTAAACCCCAAATCAGTAAATATACAAATGCTTTAAAAAGGATCAAACAAACAACGCATTAAAACATGGTGAACAAAAGCAGAAGTTTGATGAGTCACCAGTTTTTTCTAGTTCCAACTTGGACAGAGCTGGAAATGTTACATTTTAGGACTGCGACATCGAGGGTCTCCAGGCCAACCAGGTCTCCCCTACCTCTGGTTCTAAGAAAACATTTTTTTCCAAACAAAGTGGGAGGGCTTTTTGCTTCAAACAGATAAACATTGAGTGGGCTGAAGGATCTTTGATGGTTACTTCACGTCCCTCTCATCGCGGTTCGCTGTCCCGCTTGGGACCGGTACAAAAAAAGGTTACTCCATGTCCATTGCGTGACGGCGGGAGTTCGTCCTACCCACACCCTCTGAACCAGGAACAGACTGATGAGACATACCTCTCCCTGGCCTCGGGAATTGTCTTGGTTCTTGTTTCGAGACAAGTACCCATGAAGTAACGCTTGTCACGCAACACTCGCATTCTCCATCCAGTGCCAGGAGTGTGAAGTTGCATTCTCCAGTACAATCCCAATGGCGTAAACAATGCATCACAGAGAGGGAAGGAGGCATGAAACTGGGAGTTTTGCCGCTTAACGCATGAAAGGCAAAGTTGCAGAGATTTGAAATATTGAAAAACAGAACCCAGGGCCAAAAAAAAAAAAAAAGGTAAACGAAGCCAGGAAAATTCAGTAATTGTCACGAAACAAGGATGTGAAGTAACAGTTGTCACGATACCATCAATCATGCCTATGGGTAAATGGAAACAGGGACAGAAACGGGACAAGACCACATGACCACGAACGTTATCACGAAACGAATGTAATTCGGAGCGAGGAAGGATGTGAAGTAACTGTCTTTGTCGCCTTCCAGGGTCTGGGAGACCTGTCTGCCCCCGGATCGCAGAAAATGCCAGTTGTGTTGCAGAACAATAGACTTTGGGCTTCATCACTAAAACCTCCTCCCAGAAAACAAAGCAAAATAAATCCATCAAGTTCTGTAAGCCTACACAGACCAGCTCTTAGGACCAGCTCTTAGGACATCCGTGCAGTGAGAAACCTCTGATTGTGTTGATGCACAGCATGCCAGTACTTGTAAATGCCCTTTTGCAAACACTCCTTTGTTAGGCAAATCACAGCTTAATGGACCTGCAACTGAACATCATTATGGGATGGTGCTGTTCAGGGCTTAAGCCAGCCAGCCAGAAATGCCCTCTACCAAGACATCCCATTCAATTCCGTTGTCTCCTCTGTCAATTCCTCTTTCAACGTGGGTCAGAATACTGTTGTTGTGAGATGTACACTTGGAATATTTGGGAGGGAGGGAGGGAGGACCTTTCCAGATGCCTTTTCCCTGAAAAGATACAGTATGTTTTCACTGTTAGTTTCCATCACTCATAACTTTTACATGGAATTTTACTCTCTTTTTTAACTGCTCACATTCTTTTGTGGCTTTAATGTAAAGTTGTCTTTTAATGCTATCAAAGCAAAAAGGGGGTTGAGCCGTGTGGCCATCACAAAACACAATTGCAAAAATAGGTTACTGGCAATATCTTTAAAGTATCTATAAAGGTATCACCTCTAACCTATCTTTTAATGCTGTAAGATGTCCCTCAGTTCCCCTGTTCTCAATACTTGAACATATCTTAATTGTACTGGACTGCATATTGTCCCTCATTACTGTAAGCCACCTTGGGTCCTTTTCCAAGGAGAAAGGCAGGATAAAAATACTCTAAAACAATATATAGAATTTCTTTTAATAATAATTTCATCATCATCATCATCATCATCATCCTAGAGTATATATTGCTTTTTTTCTGGATTGGTATCTGCAGAAGTTTTCTGTTAGAACCCAGAATACTTGACTGTTGCCTCATCATTGGGAACAAGACCTTTGGTGTCTTGCTGGTAATAAATCTGCATGCAGTTTTGAATGAGAGGCCCATCAAAGCAGCTGCCAGGTACGTGTTGCCAAGAGAGACAGATGTTGCAGACTTGAGGTCCACAGCTGACTTCAAGGGAGGTGGCAGAACGAAGAGGTGTGTACATATCAGATGGAACCTAACAGTGCATAGCAGGATGAACAGTCAGTGACCAAATGTTAAGACCTAATGTTTGAGGCAGGGTGGCCCCCTTCCTTGCTTCCCTCACTGTGAGTGAAGTGTTTGCACTTTTAAAATATGAGCACATGACCCCCCAAAGGGATAAAGCCCCACAGGAGTGTGACAAAGCAACTCTTGGCCATTATGATAAAGGAGCCGAGAGCGAGTGTCTTTTCTCGAATTAGACGTGCCTAGATAGCTTCCTTAAGCTGCCTAGATGTCCTAAGCACACCCGGTCTCTGCTGATTTTGGAAGCTAAAGATTTCGGGCCTGGTTAGTACTCGGATGGGAGACCACCAGGGAATACCAGGTTCTGTAGGCGCCTGGAGTAGGAACTGGCAAACTACTCCAGTATTCCTGCCAAGAAAACTCCATGGACATGGAGTCACGAAGAGTTGGTCACGACTGTAACGACACAACACAGAGAGAGAGAGAGAGCTTCCTTAGAGAATGTCCTGGTTTTCTGGAATGTACCTTCTAACCTTCACTTGAGGTATGCCTCTATCATGATAAATAAAATGATGTCTGTCAGGGCTGTAAGTTTCAAGCCCATTAAGACACCTGAAACATGATGTGCCTACAAAAGGGGACCCTGGGGATAGGGGGAAGGAGTTTTCTTTTTTTATATGTAAGAATAGAATACTGTGGGGCTTTGTGGGACAGAGTAGCACTCAGACATTTTGAAAACCTGTTTTTCTCTCAGCTGTGTGAATCCCGCTCTGAAATGCATCATGTATGTATTGCATGACCGCTGGAAAACCTGTGACGTGTGTCTGTAGGATCGGATATCATATTGACCCAAGGGCTGTATTATTGATCCATAAAAGCTTTGCCATGTCTCTGTTAACCCCCACAGTCGAGATGGAGATGTTATTAGCTTCAATTAATGGGCTATGTATTATTTATCACTGCTGATTTCCAGGAAATTGCTGCTTAATTCCCCCCCCTCCCAAGTCTCCCACCCCCTTAGAAATGATTCTGTTCTGCTCAGCATCATTGTGACAGAAAGGGGAAAGTTGCCACGGTATACTGGAGCCACATGTCCCTTACGAGTGGAGCAAGAACCTCACCAGAAGGACTATAGGTGCCATAAAACACATTATTTGGACTTTTAACCTGATGGGGTGCTGGCATTTCTTTCACAGATATATTTGGATTGTATTTCTTTAAATGTTTATTTTTTTATTGTTGTTGGCTGTTAATGTGCAGCCAGGTGAATTAATGACCTCCAATCGATCTTATCATTAGCTTTGCACAGGTCTTGTCATTGAAAGGTTGTGGGTTCCTTTCTTGAGTCACTCCATCTCTTATTGAATGTTCCTCTCTTCCTACGCCTTTCTAATTTTCCTATCTCTGTCCGTCCGTCTGTCTGTCTAACATATTTCTATACACTACTGCCAACTAATGGGTAAGGTAACCCCCCCCCCCGCACATGCGTGCTAGTCGTGTCTGACTCTAGGGGCGGTGCTAATCTCTGTATTCAGTCCAAGGAGCCAATGTTGTGCAAGTCCATGGCCACGTGGCTGGCGTGGCTGCAAGGAAACACTGTTCTACCTCCCTGCTTTTTATGGCGGCACCTATTTATCTCCTTGCATTGACATGCTTTTGACCTGCTAGGTTGGCAGGAGCTGGGGTTTTCAGTGGAGCTCACTCTGCTGCATGGCACCCGAGATTCGAACTGCTGAGCTGCCGACTTTGCAGATGACATTTTTTCGCAGCCTTAGTCCACTGAGCCACCATGCTCCTAATAGTACACACCATGCCAACGAATAGTACACAGTATAAAACAAACAGCAGACTAATATAAGCTGGGTGAAGTGAATGCAAGCAGCAACACTTGGGAGGCATATTCAGAAGAGGCTGCCACACATGCTTCTTAATAGATATGATTCTTCAGCAGCTTCTTGAAGTTTTGGAAAGAGGTGGCTGGGCATAGCTCCGTTGTCAGATGATTCCGAATTGCTGGTGCCACCACTGAGAAGGCTTGGCCTCTTGTCAAAGATTCTCTGGCTTCCTTTGCCATGGCCACTCATAAGGCCATGGTCTGAGAGGATCTGGTGGCATCGGCAGATGACCTTGAAGAGAGGCACTCCAACATGGAGTACTTTCTTGCAATTTGACCCAAGTCAGTGTTTGCTTCATCTTCCGTGTGCCCAGCTTTGAGGTAGCCAACTAGGGCTGCTGTTTCACCTGCCAGTCTTCGTTCTTCAAATTAAATAAGTCTTGTTCCCTAAATCGTTTTTTCCCATAAGGTTTGGTTTTCAAAATCTTTACTGTCTTGGCCATTCTGCAGACATTCTCGTTTGTTAATACCGTCCATCATATTTGGTGAGTGGGACCAGTGTCAGATGAACTGGGATGGAGTGGCACTATCACTTACCTTGATCTGGAGACAATGTCTGAATATCTTGTTGCTTAGCATAATAATAGTCACAGCTGAAGTAGCCCCATTTAAATCAGTATGGAGAAGCTGATGCACCAGATTCCCACCAATTCAATGGAGTGTCACTGGTGTGGCTTTACTATGCTAAGTAACAGGGTTTGATCCCATATTTCTCTTGATCCCATCTAGAATTGTTTAGAATATTTAGTGTTAATGACTTGGTTACCTTGAGATAGCTTTCTATGCATACCCATGGACTGTGGGCATTATTATTCAAGTTTGCCTAATTAACAAACTGATATTAGTTATCATAGCATTTTTCTGAACTATATTCATGCCACATTGCTTATAAAATTTCTATGTTCATTTCATCCCCCGTAAGCTGGTGTTTTTCTTGCTCATTCTAAGATGATCTTTTTGTAATTAATTGCATTCCTTGTATGGGTCACCAACCGGAGAAATAGGCATTCATCATTTCTTTCACAAATTGCAAACAGGCCCATAACCTGTTTTTATTTATTTATTTATTTATTTATTTATTTATTTATTTATTTATTTATTTATTTATTTATTTATTTATTTATTTATTTATTATTTTTACCCCACCTTTCTCCTTGGAAAAGGGCCCAAGGCGGCTTACAGTAATGAGAGATAATAAACAGTCCAGTACCTTTAAGACATATTCAGGCTTGAGAACAAGGAATTAAGGTGCATCTTACAGCAATAAAAGGCAACATTAAAGCTAAAAGAGAACTTGAGTAGTTAAAGAACAGAGTCAAAATTCCATTATGAGAGATGTCAGTAACATTGAGAACACTGGTGTGTTTATGAAGTCAGTCAATGCAATCATGTATGGTGGATCATCTAAAAGTTATGAGGGATGGAAATTAACATTGAAAACATAGTCTCAATGCAATCTCACAAGGAGAGATAGAAACACAAAGTTGTAAGTGCCTATAAACACAAAGTCTGTGAAGTCATGTATGGTAGTTCATATAAAGACACATAATAGGTAGTCCATCATTCAGGGAAAGCTGGCCTGAAGAGAAAGGTCTTTGCCTGTTTCCGGAAGGACAACAGAGATGAGGCAGTCCTGGCCTCCAGTGGGAGGGAGTTCCAGAGTCTGGGTGCAGCAGCTGAGAAGGCCCTTTCATGGGTTCCCATGAGACGTACCTGTTAGGTTCTTTTCCTCTGGATTTTTGGCAGGAGGGTACTGCAGGCAGAAAATAAGACAGGTGCAGTTCAGTTGGCAAAAGCAGGCAAGGGGAAGCAGTCAAGTTTTTATCACTTCTTCTTTCGCCCATGCAATAGGACAGGCTGCCCCCGGGGCTGTTTTTTGCCCAGTCCTTAAAGGGGTGACCTTGTTTCTATTGGGGGGTTCCCTCTGCTCTGTATTTCTTTGGGTTTGCCCAGTTCACCCATCAAGTAAGGCTGTGGAGAGAACTTTTGCAGCTGAAAGGGTGGTCTTAAGCAGGGGAAGGGAGCCTTGCCACTTCTGTCTTTCTGCATCTGGCCATGCATTGTGTTTTGCCACTTCAAGCAAATGTTATTTCTGTGGTGGCCTCACTTTGTGTATCGAAGAAGGGGAGGAAGAAAGTTACAGCCAGTCATAAATCAGGCTGTGTGGGGTGTGTGTGTGTGTGTGTGTGTGTGTGTGTGTGTTAACCTGTTCATTCCTTGGATGCTGCAGCTGAGAAAGTGGTATTGAACTGTAAAAAGAAAACACACACACTCACAGGGGCGTGCAATTGACCATTAGTGTTTCGCCTCTCTCATTCCTCTAACTGAGAACACAGTCATGTGAAAGCTCACGCTCAGACACAAAACCCTGCTTCTCGGCGGGACGGTCCTGTGACAATCACAAAGAGACTCCTGGCTGGAAGGTTCGGCTGCTTTTGGCACATTCACAAAATCCCGGTTGAGATGAATGGGTGTTTTTTTTCGTAACAGCAGGGGCTGTGGGATCCTAGCCGACTGACACTCCGCAGTGTATGAGATCATGTGGAACTTTTGGCTCAGAAGATCTTTGTGTGGTTTCAGTTTGAAGGGTGCAGGAGTATTTAACGCTTTGATATTTATGTATACTGTTACAGCGCGTTCTGGTCTGGTAGTTAAGAGCGCCAGATGGAGGTGCTGCCTTAAAACTCCATCCTCAGCGTCAGTGCCTGGTAGACCAGTCACAACTTCTCGGTCTGGCCCCATCTCTCCTGGTGGTGTGGGAGGTGGGATTCCATGGCTGCTCCTTTGAATTCCATTTAGGATGGATGGGACATAAATAACAGAGTCGGACTAAATTCAAGCCATTCCTGTTCCCACGTGCATAGAGGGAAGCTCTTTTCTTCTCCCTTAGTTTTTGTTTCTTTGCTTGCTTTGCTTTGCTCCCCCCCCCAAAGTAGACACACTTGTTTGGTGTAGGGTCTACATATGAGCAGATCTCCCTTTTTGTTTTATTTTTCAGTCCATCCATCCACTAGGGCAGTGTTGGCGAACCTATGGCACGGGTGCCAAAGGTGGTACTCGGAGCCCTTTCTGTGGGCACCCAACATTGCCCCTTCACAGCCACCTGTATTCAGGTTAAATTGCTGCACTGGCACTTTAGTGGGTTTTGAATTGCAGTTTGGGCACTCAGTCTCTAAAAGGTTCGCCATCACTGCACTAGGGCGGTGGTCCCCAACCCCCGGGCCGCGGACCGGTGCCGGTCCGTGGACCGGTCGGCACCGGGCCGCCTGGGGAGGCCGGGGAGGCTCCTCCCCCTTTCCTCCGCCGCCCTCCTCCTCCTCGTCTTCTCTCCCGTGGGCGGCCGGTGGAGGAGGAAGGCTGGAGGAGCGCAGGAGGAGCCGCCGCTGCTGCCTTTGCCTTTGCCTCCCTCCTCTGCCCGCCGCCCGCGCCGGGCGCCGAGGGCAAGCCAGAGGAGGAGTCGCCGCCGCCAGGCACAAAGCTCTCAAAGGGTAGGAAGAAGCGGCGGGGAACCCCGTTTGGCCCGCTTGGCCCTCCTCGCCTCCTCCCGGCCCCTCCCCCCTGCCCTGCCGGCGCGACCCTCCCCCGGCCCCCGGCATTGCAGGGTCCCGAGCGCGGTGGGTGCCCGAGGGGGAAGAAGGGATGGGGGGCGGGACCGTCCCGTCGCAGCCCATCCCAAGCCCGTCCCGGGGGGCGTGTGGCTGGGCGTATGGGCGGGCGGGGCGCTCCGCAGCTGCCTTGCCTGCCCGCCCGCCCCCGACGGGACATGCATGGTGGGAGGTTGTTGCGGGTGGGTGGAGAGGAGAGCCCAAAGAGAGCGAGGGAAAGGTCGTTCGGAGCCTTTTTGCGCCTCTGTTTTTTTCCCTGCCTCGCCTAACAAAGAAAGCCAAAAAAATGGAGGGTGGAGGGAGACCGGCCGAGGGCGAGGCTGGCGGACGATCCCCCTTGCCCTCGCTGGGACAGGGAAAGAGGAGGGGGCTCTCCTCGGCTCCGACACGGAACCCCCCCGGGCGAGCCGCCGCCGCCGCGCGTTTCCATGTGGAGGAAGCCCCGCCCCGTTGGAAGGCGACGGCTAGTTTTCGAGGCGGCCGCGTGCCCCTCTGTCGTAGGAAGAAAGCCCTGCGGAATTGTAGGGGCTTTTCGCGCGCACACACACACACACATGCTCCAGGATGGCACCCGCCACGTAGGAGATGCGGCTGCTTTTGATTCCCTTGGGAGCGCACACAGGAAAGAAGCGAACCCTGGAGGAAACCCCACTTTCCGCCTTCCATTTAAAAGGCACCGCGGGTGGGAGGTGGGGGCTTATGTGGACAACAGTGGGAGCCCCATTTTCTCCGCCTCCTCTCGGGCTGGAAAAAGGGGAGCTCGCGAACCGGGGCGCTCGGCAAGCATTGAGTTCTTCTCCCCCAGCGGCTTGCTTGGGCCGTGTCCCCAGCATGGAGTAGGAAAGCTTCGCAGAAGCCCCAAGGCAGGGGATCTGGGGGCGAGTCCAGCCTGGAAGGAAACTGGGCCTGGGCGCAAAAGCGGAGCATGGGGGCGGCGCGGGAGCGACTCCGCGCCCACTTCCGAAGCTACCTGCGGAGCGCCTGCCTATGGCTCGCTCTCGGCTGTGCTCCCCAGACCCTCCTGCAGCTCCTCCCCAACAAGGGACAAGGGCCCCGCAAGATGCCCAAGGGACATGCATGGTGTGAGGTTATTGCGGGTGGGTGGGTTGGGTGGGAAGGAGCGGTGATGGCGGCGGTTGTAACGTGTGTGTGTGTGTATGTGTGTGTGTATGTGCGCGCGTGGAGGCAGTGGTCCCTCCTTGGAAGCGGAACCGGCCAGCGCAGAGACGCCACCCCCCCCACCGGCCTCCCTCCCCCTCCCACTCGCCCGCCCGAAGGCCGCAGCCCGAGGGCGCCACCGGGACCGCCGAGCCACCGCAGGCGGCGGCGGCGCAGAGGCGCCCCACCGAGGTGGGCGGCGGTCCCGTGGCCCCCCTGCAAGGCACACACGCCAAGCCCCCCCGCTCCCCCTCCTCCCCCCATCCCCCACCCCCACACCCTCCCCTGCCCCCGCCCGACCCCCACACACCCCATCTCCCCCTTCCCCACCCCCAGCCCCGGGCCACAGAAACATCATCAAACATTTACTGGTCCGTGGGGACAAAAAGGTTGGGGAGCACTGCACTAGGGGATCTGGAAATGACGTACCTTGAGTGTGGAAGGGTTTCCAGTTTATGGTCGATCAGGGAGCGGGGGAACTTGAGTAAACTCTAATACAAAAAATATGGCATGATTGATGTTCCGTCAATAACTTCTCCATCGTTCTTGGTATTCCTTACCTGTCAGATAGGAATGTTAATAAGTTGTCTTCGATTCCATCTTTATGTAGCTGTGTTTTATAATTTTAAAGCTTTCCTTTGGAATTGCTGTTGCCTTAAAGTTGCCTTTGACTCATTTATTTATTTCTTTTCATTTCATTTTTAAATCTTTTTACCTTGCCTTTCTCCTTTAAAATGATCAAAGGTGGCTTAAATCATTACAAGACAATAGTTAAAAGCTAACAATAGCAAGTATATCATTCGCAAGCAAAAAAGAAACACCAGCAACAACACATTGAAAGCAATGAGGAATAATGATTGAGAGGGATGGCTTGTAGACATAGGGCCTTCTCGGCAGCTTCTCCCAAGCTATGCAATGCCCTCCCAAGTGAGATCCTCCTGGCACCAACATTGATGACATTTCGACACCAAGTAAAAACCTTCCTGCTCCAGAATTTTTTTTATTGACCCAATATAGATTGTGGGTCCTCTGATGGCAAGTTTAGTGTAATGATTTTAGTGTAAGGTTTTGATTATTGTTTTTATTATTTATTGTTATTCTATGTTTTAACTGTTTTAATTTTTTTGATTGTAAGCCGCCCAGAGGCCTTTGGGTAGCAGGCAGCATATAAGTTGTAAAAATAAAATAAAATAAAATAAAATAAAATAAAATAAAATAAAATAAATTTTAAACCCACCTCCCGAGGTAGCCAGTCACTAAAGGAAAACTGGCCTGAAGTGAAAGGTCTTTGCCTGCTTGCGGAAGGGCAGCCTGGCCTCCAGTGGGAGGGAGTTCCAAAGTCTGGGATTAGCAACAGAGAAGGCCCTCCCCTGTGTCCCCACCAAGAGGACTTGTAAGGTGATTCATGGTGACCTTCTGAATGAATAACATCCAGAGTGTCATATCCTGTTCTTGTAAACTCAAGATTGCAGCTTCCTTTAGGAAATCACCCCATCTCACATTTAGTCTTACTCTTCTCCTACTGTGTTTAGATATAGAGCCGTGCACTTCTATACCCAGGATTTTGCCCTGCATGTGACTTTTGGTATGCAGGAAGCATTTGTTTCCATCTGCTCAAATGGATATGGGCACACAATGAGAGAGAAACACAATCTGCTATTATGTATCCAGCTTTGGTTTGCGTTTCTAAATTTTCTTGTGTTTTGTTCTCCCATTCTTTCAGAGCAAAAGTGGTTTCAAAGTAGCTTTATGTTGCAACCATGATACCCTGTGTGAGGCCTTCAATTTGTTTTTTTTTCTCATTATTTCCTTTCTGCTTGGCTTTTTCTTTTTTTTTTGGGGGGGGGAATGTAACATTCTTCGCCATTGTATTTACAAACGTGTTTTGTTGGGCTGCATGTGTTTAATGTGCGTTCTGTCTACAACATCTGCAAGCAAAGAAATGTAACCCAAAGCAAGATTGCACAAGCTTCTGCTCAGTGAGATTTATTCATCCCAGGTAACTGTATCTGAGATTGCAAGCCAGCTACCAAAGGAAAGATAATATTTCCATAATATGGGCTCATGGCTGGAGGATGGGCTGATGTGGGGAGAGAGGTAGGCTCACATTCCTCATCAGATGTAAGGCTCGTTGGTAACTTTGGAGACATTTTTGGCCAGAATCCTCCTTGATTGGTGTTTGCATAAGTTAGTGTGGCTGGTCAGTGTGTTATCCATGGCCATATCCATGGGATCATTATCAACAGTTTCACTTAGGGTATTTGTACACGACCCCTAAACTCCGCCGCAAATGGCTCCCAGCTCCGGAGCTTAAAATTGTTTCCCCACCAGCTCCGGAGTGTACAGAAAATTAAGTGCGACCATGCCCACCTAAGCGCGTCCCAGTGCACTTTTCAGGTACCTGCTCTCGGAGGGTGAAAAACCCCAGATCCGGATGTAACCTAGAGTGCCGGGCTCTCCTCGCTTCTGTTTGTTGTTGTTTTTTGCCTCCCGCCCCTTTAAGAGAAGGAATCAGGACAACGATGGGGCTCGGGGCGGCTTGGACCGGCAGACGGAGGTGAGCCTGCATTCTTTTGTCCCCTTTTTTCTCCCTTCCCTCACGCAGACAGGAGCAAGGAAGTGCAGAGGGGTGGGGATGCAGGAAGAGCAACGAACCCCCAAGATCTCTGGTCTGAATTTAAGTGGCCAGCGGATCTTAGGGGTCGTGTGAAAAGGCCCTTACAGAGGGGGTCTGAAAATATTTAAAATATTTTTTAAAAAAATTAAAGGCTGTAAATGACTAGAAGTGACCACTAGAGGAAACCAGAGGCAATGTTCTACATGGAGGGTTTATAGATGGGCATGAACTGGAAATCTGCCGAGACGCCATAAGCACATCTGATCTCGCCTGATTTTGGAAGCTAAGCAGGGTCGGCCCTGGTTAGTACTTGGATGGGAGACCTCCAGGGAATACCAGATGCTGTAGGCGCCTGAAGTAGAAACTGGCAAACCACTCCAGTATTCCTGCCAAGAAAAACTCCATGGACATGGGGTCACGAAGAGTTGGTCACATCTGTAATGACACAACACACACACACACACACACA
>JAHTLZ010000280.1:2136050-2155450 GCA_023846285.1 Phrynocephalus versicolor | reverse complement strand
AGTTGGAAAATGGGTGGTTTGTGAAGGTTCATTATTGACAAAACCACCACAACTTGTTTGCCCCCGCCTGCCCTTCCCACCATGTGCCTGCCCCTTTCCCACTGTGCCTGCTGCCTCCCAACCTGCTTCTGCTGCCTCAAAATCTGGGCCCACATGTGCCCAGCTGATAGGCGGGCGCATGTGCAGAGGCACTGGGTCCTTCTCCTAGCAGGGAAG
Organism: Phrynocephalus versicolor; assembly: GCA_023846285.1. Lineage (NCBI taxonomy): Eukaryota > Metazoa > Chordata > Lepidosauria > Squamata > Agamidae > Phrynocephalus > Phrynocephalus versicolor. The sequence goes on along the minus strand of JAHTLZ010000280.1, from coordinate 2,155,234 downwards.
CCAGGCCTGCTGCTTCTGAAGGTGACAGGGGCGGAGGGTTCATGCCCACCCCCAGGGCTCTCTGTTCACAGTTTTCAGCATCCAGGGGGGCACAGGTGGGGTGTGGAAGGGAATCACTCACGGGTACCCTGGTCCTACTGCAAACAACTGGGTGCTGATGATGCATGTTTTGGTCCTGGGCCTCCCAGTGGAACTTAATCAGCTGGGGGTTAAGCCATTGCGGGTTATGCAGACCTTGCTGCCTGAACAGCAGTAGGATTCAGAGCAATTCTTGTGCACGGCCCTGAACAACAGAGAAGAGGACCTGGCCTGGAGCTCCTTGGAAGAAAGCCACAATATGTGTTAAGATGTAACTAAGCCTGCAAGAGGCTAAAATTGTTGGCTGTTGTTCTTCAAATCTCCTGGCTTGTCAGTGGGGGGGGGGCAGCACGAAGGCCTTGACGCCCCAGATTGGCTGTTTGCTTGCCTATGAGTGCCTTTTTATCCCGCCCCTGCCCCCATGAAGTCATAACTGATCTGTAGTGACCCTAATAGGGTTTTCAAGGCAAGTGAGATAGTTAAGGTGTGGTTGGACCAGTTCCTCTTCACCAGCGAGTTCCCACGGCCAAGATGGGATTCGAACCCTGTGTTCCAGAGTCCCAAATCCATCACTTGTCCTGCTAGACCACAGTGCTGTCCTTGAGGGAGGAGAAAAGACCATTTTGATCATTCTGGGCCACTTACACAAGAAATAGTCTTATGGAACCTAAATGTCTCTACACATCTTCATGGGCATAAGCGCCCGCCCGCCCGTCCGTCCATCCATCCATCCGCCTGTCTGTCTGTTCGTCCATCCATCCATCCATCCATCCATCCATCCATCCATCCATCCATCCATCCATCCATCCGTCTGTCTGTCTGTTAATTTGTATATTGATTTATTTTGCTTTTAGACTGCCCATTTGGCAATTAGGCCACGCTGGTTGGTTTACAGTACCAAAGCATAGATATACAGCAAGGATAAATAACCACATAATAAAATTAATAAACTACAAATGAAGAAGAAATTTATACAACTCACATTTTAACATGAACAACCAAGTACAAACACATTAAAACAAGATAAAATGCAGTAATGCAGTAGGCGGGGACACTTCATGGTTGTCTAGTGCTTATTCTGCCATCTTAGTTCACAGGCTGCTTGCTGTGAAGTCCCTCCCCCCCCTCTCTCTTTGTCTCTCCCCCCAAAAAAGAACTGCAGAATATAAATCCTGCAAGGGGATGATTAAAAGCGACCCTCTACCTATAAAGCCCCCCCCCCCCGATCTGTGATGCTGGCACACCTGAGTTCTCGCCAATAGCTCCTTGCCACAGCTGCATTATCCGGTGTTAAAAGCTGCCTTAATTGCATCACCTTGGAGTATAATGAATCAGCGTCTCTAACATTTATTTAATCATGGAGAGACAGGAAAGGAAAAAGAAAAAAAAAGGAAGAAACCTCCCTTGAATATGAATAAGAACTTAGCATTGCCGCTGCGCCCTCCCCCTTGGCTGGGTTTAAATTTTTTTATTGATCCTAGAATGAGAAGCAGACCAGCAGAGAGGGGGGCGTGTCCATTTTCCATTCTCATCAGGTAGAAGTTCTACAGTTTTTCTCGCCAGCTTATGAGTAATTCCCATCATTTATGTGTTTTAATTTCACAGGGAGGCAGTATACTGTAAAGGACTAGGGCTCTGTCGATTTGGGGCTGGTGGGCAATTTCAGATCCGTACTTAGGCAGAAAGACAATGAGGTGCCTCTGGGGAAATCCAGCATTTCCCTACCTGTTCTAGTGGGGCAACTAGGGGTGGTGGTGGGTGGGTGGGGGACCAACCTAGGGTATTGGACCCAGAAATGTTCCTTTGTCTGAACAGAAGTCCCTGTCAGGTTGGGACCATGTTTATTATAGGGAAAAGATCAAACATAAGAACATAAGGAGAGCCATGCTGGATCAGGCCAAAGGCCCATCTAGTCCAGCTTCCTGGATCTCACAGTGGCCCCACCAGATGCCTCTGGAAGTGCACAAGACTAGATCTCTGTCTCCTGATACCACTCCCCTGCATCTGGCCCTTGAAGTACCCCGGTTTTAAGCCTGGAGATGACACACCTCCATCATGGTTTGTAGCCTGTGATGGACATTTCCTCCAGGAATCTGTCCAGTCCCCTTTTCCCTTTTGAAGGCATCCCCCCTGACTCTGATGAGTCAGAGGGGACAGGCACAGAAACCAACCCGGAGCATCTCCTTGAAATCTTGGGAAGGACTTTGCAGGCCCAAGAGAAGTCGGTAAGGCAGCTAGTCAGCACTCCATTGCTTGTGAAGCAAAGCATGGTGAGGCCATGGGAAAAGGAGAATGATCAATCCTTGTTGGTGTCTGGATCAGGATGATTGGCATGTCCAATTCAAGCAAGCGTTCCCTGAACGAGGGACTACCTACTATGTGACCTTTGTATGGATCATCATGCATGACTGCATTGACTGCTTTCATACAAACACCAGCATTTTCCATGTTTACGTTCCACCCCCATAATGGATTTTTCTTTTCTTTTTGCTTGCTCTTTGTAGCTCTAATGTTACCTTTTAATGTTCTAAGATGCCTCTCCTAATTCCTTGTTCTTAACTTGAAATGTGTCTTAAATGTTCTGAGCTGTATATTGTCCCTCGTTATTGTAAGCCAGCTTGGGTCCTTTTCCAAGGACAAAGGCAGGGTAAAAAAATATTCAAAATAAATAAATAAAATAATAAATATGTCCCGTGTAAGCCCCTCTAACCACCAGAGGAGATGAAGAATGGAGCATAGTTGTCATTATGTGCCTTCAAAGTCACTTTCTCATTTAAGGGTGACCCAAATGAATATGTGATCCCACATCTCCGAGAGGTCTCCTCATTAATGGTCCTGTACATCTCTTCCAACCTCAAGCCCATGGCTTCTTTTAGGGAGTCAATTCATCTCAAATTGGGTCTTCCTCATTTCCTGTTGCCTCTAACTATTTTTGTGGCATCGCCCTGTTCCCCGTCGAGTCTTGTCCTTCCCGTGTCCCCAAATGAGGCACAGATGCCCCCAAACCTTGTGAAATAGCTTGGAAACCTCCAGACCCGTTTGCATGCCGCCCAGGTGGTTTGTTTTTATGTTCAGTCTCCATGGAGGGCCAGGATTTGGTGCCGAAGGGAGATGGGATTCCTTCTCTAGTTGACCTCTGTGTAGACATTTAAAGGTGCCTCTGGTTCTTGTTCTTTCCCTTCTCCTCTTGCCCCCATTGAAATGCTGACACTGGTCTCCCACCAGCCACCGGTGGCTTCTCTCATTGTGCCTACTCTTCTCAGCCGAGTCTTAAATTTATTCATGGAAAATAACGGAGCTCAGGTGGCCACAGCAAAATCCATTTAAGGGCTGGGATCCAAGGAAGGCTGTTGGAAGGTTGTGCCGGTGCTGCCTTCGTTAGCCAACCAAAGGATATTAATGACTGCTCACGGATGTAAAATCTCGACTGTATTGGGATGGACGTCTTGAAAGTAGGGAGTAAACATAACCGAGTGCGTGGAAAGGGGAGGAGGAAGGGGTCCGAGTTGAACGTTTGTCCTTCGCAACCCACTGGAAGCCTGTTACGAGCAGGGACTGTTTTATGAAAAATGCAGAATGGTTGTTGTTGTTGTTGTTGTTGTTGTTGTTGTTGTTGTTGTTAACAGTGGTACCTTGTATAAAGGAATTAATTCCTTCTAAATGAAATTATGTTAAGCAAATTTTTCTTTATACAAATTTCCTGTAAGAATGCATTGAAAACCGAGTAATCCCTAATTGCGACCATTTTTATGGTGTACGGATTCGCCCCATAGACAATTCTGTTAAGCAAATTTCCCCTCTCTCCAGAATTTTTATGTTGTACCAATTTTATGTTATAGAAACCGTTTGTTATACGAGGGTCCACTGTATTATTATTATTATTATTATTATTATTATTATTATTATTATTATTATTATTATTATTATTATTATTATTATTATTATCATCACAATAAGCATACCTTCTATGCATCTCTCCCGTGTTTTGTGAAAGCGTTGTGGGTTTTTGTTGCAGCTTTAAAAAATAATTATCTGTTGAAAGGAGCTAGCTTTTATGAAGCTCGGTGTGGCTGGCGGTTTCCTTTCTTCCGCCGTTTTCAGTGCAAATATAAAATTGCCTTCCTTCATCTCGGAACGTGTTTTGCGAGAAGGTGCGCTTGGGTGGGTGTTTCTCTCCTTTTGAGCCTCCCTCCTTCCATTTTGTTTTGTCAAAAGCTGTGCCAATATTTTGCTGTGTTTTCCCTCTCCTGTCCCCAAACATATAATAACCGGGAAGGCATCTGCCGATGAGTGGCAGATTGAGAGATGGATCAGGAAGAGGCTGCCGTGTGAGACGGGAGCGGCGCTCCCGTATTTATAATGCATCCATTAAGAAAGGCAAACGGGTAGCTGAAGCGCCGACTCGCCCTGCAATTTGGCTGTGATGGGATTCTGTTGAGAAAGGACTTGGAAGCCGATTTTGGGAATGCACACTGTGCAGTGTTTGGTAATAAATTGTTAAAAAAACACCTTCCTTGCAGGTCAATTCGCAAAGTGAAACCCATGTAATTCTATGTCCCTAGGATACGCGGATGAATTTGACTTCAATTTAGAAGATGCACTGACTGATGATATTTCAACAAAGAGACGTAAGTCAGCCGTGTGTGGGGGGGGGGGAGGGAGAGAGGGAGGGAGAGCAGTGGTTGGCTTGCATGTTGTTTTCGTATGCAGAGGGTCTTTCCGCAAGTACTCTGTAGCTAAAAAGAGTCGGGGTGCCTGGTTGTAGGACCAAGAGCCAGGCTTTGAATCTCCCCACTCTGCCTTCTCCTTGGAAGAGGGGTTGGTTGAGATCACCCACCACGTGGGGCTTAGTTGCATGCCCTACCATTTGTGTAGCCTTGTGCAAAACTTCATAGGTCCCAGTGTGCCCCTGGAAGACATGTGTCCACCAGTTCTGAGCACCGTGTGCACAGAATACCTTTAGGAGAGCTGCCATAAGTCAGAATTACTGGATGGCACCTCCTCCTCACCTTTATTAAAATCCTTTTTACCTATCCTGGGTGTTAAAGCTAGACAACATCTTGAGTGCATGCAGCCACCTGACATGCATCCATTGCAAGTTAATATCAATTTAATTGATATTCGTTAGAAAACCCTTTTGCTAGTATACACCTGCGTAAGGAAAATCATGTGAGTCTTGGCAGCCAATTGCCACATGTTTAACAAGGTGCTTCAGAACGTAACACAGCAAGATCTGGGAGTCTTGGTGGACCATAAATTGGACATGAGTCAGCAGTGTGATGCAGCGGCCAGGAAAGCCAACACGATTCTTGGTTGCATCAACAGAACCATAGTGTCTAGATCAAGGGAAGTGATAGTACCACTCTATTCTGCTCTGGTCAGACCCCACCTGGAGTACTGTGTCCAGTTCTGTGCGCCTCAATTTAAAAAGGATGCTGACAACCTCGAGCAGGTACAGAGGAGGGCGACCAGGATGGCTGAAGGTCTGGAAGAAATGTCTTATGAGGAATGGCTTAGGGAGCTGGGAATGTTTAGCCTTTCAAAAAGAAGGCTGACTGGGGATATGATAGCTATGTTTAAATATTTGAAAGGATGTCATATTGAAGAGGGAACAGGTTTGTTTTCCATGGCTTCAGAGACTAGGACTCGGGGCAATGGTTTCAAACTCCAGGGAGAGGGATTCCATTTGAACATTCGGAAGAACTTCATGACGGTTAGAGCTGTCCGGCAGTGGAATATGCTTCCACAAAGGAAGGTGGTGGAATCTCCTTCTTTGGAGGTTTTTAAGCAGAGACTGGATGGCCATCTGTTGGAAATACTGGGATGGGGGTTGGACTGGATGGCCCTTGAGGTCTCTTCCCACTCTATGATTCTATTCATCTGTGATTCTCATGCAGGAGGAGTTAGTTGTTGCCAAGATTTAGGCAATTTCTTTTGAGCAGGCTTCAAGTGTCAGTAGGATTCAGCCCCCGTGGTGGCTTTAAGACTTGAGAATTAAGAAAGAGGGTTTGTGTGGCACATGCTTCTTTTTCCACAGGTAGTGTCAGGGATGCCGTTGGGTGCTCTTTCAAAGTGGCATGAAGGATATTAAAGCCTGTTAGAAGTCTGTCTCTTAAGTATTGGAATGCTTATGGAATGAGGGGTGTTTTGTTAATGAAAGGTGGAGGATGGTGACCACAGACTCACTTTCCTCCTGTTTTTATTTTATTATTATTTTGGGGTTTTTTAGGAAGTACCAAAACTGCCTTCATCCCATAAGCTCCATGTAATACTTTTAAGGCTCAGGAGTAGAGAGACATGGAGTGCCATTAGAGACAAACAGATTTATGACAGCCTGGGCGTTTGTGAACTGAAGCGTTCACTTCCTCGGATGCATGGAATGCGGTTCTTGGAGCTCACGTGAAGCTCTAGAATTGGGTGTAAAAGACTGAACCTCCTTTGGAAATGGTTGCAGTAGTTTTATGGTGGCAGATCTATGCATACGTCCTTGAGAATAAGACCTGTAGAACTTGCTAGCATTGTTTCTGAGCTAAGCTGGATAGGTTTGCATGCAAGATTCAATAAACCTAATTTGGTCCTAATTAAGACTTTCTTTTCTCCTTCTTTTGTCTCATCACAGCTACTCACAAGCCACCTAAAATTCCTTCTGGTGGTACAGGTAAGATGTTTGTCAACGATTTCAGATCAAAACTGGTTCTCTCTCTCTCTCTCTCTCTCCCCCTCTCTTTCTCTCTCTGTTTCATACCATCTCTTCTGTTTTCTGCTGAAGAAGCACCTTTGTTCTACATGGTTTAGTACTATATAGCTTTGCAGGTTTAGAATTGTAACTTCTGGCAGGAGGAGGGTTGTTCAGAATTCCATTGAGTATTAGGATCACCATAAATGTAGTGGTGTAACTCAGAGGATTTCCTGGAAGTTGAGTCATGGCAACTGGACTTCCACAGGAGCCCCGTGGCACAGTCAAATGCCTGTACTGTAGGTAAAACTGCTCACAACCTGGGGTTCAATCCCAGGTAGCAGGCTCATGGTTGACTCAGCCTTCCATCCTTCCGAGGTCAGTAAAATGAGTACCCAGCTTGCTGTATATTGTAATTAAAAAAACTGTAAACTGCCCAGAGAATACTTTAAGTGGTATTGGGTGGTATATAAGCAGAACGCTTTGCTTTTTTTGCTTTGCTTCTTTTCTTCAGGGATCGAAACGTTTTGCTGCTCTTCCAAAGCTTCGTCAGTCTGAGGAAAGTTAGTAGTTTATAGTTCACCTTGATTTCAAATCACCCTGGTCTGAATAGGCTCATAAGTTGGACAATGGCCTGAATAGGCTTCTAGGTGGGCAATGGCCTGGGGTGCATGAAAGTCCCACCTATGCAACCCTTCCCAGGACACATTAAGTATGGGTCATTAGCTATGGCCTTGCTGGTGGACGTGTGAAGTGCTTCTGATTTGTCTGGGGATCCATGAAAGAGCAGCTTGATAAATAGCAGACAGATTGTGCCTGACGAAGCTGCTTGGATGAGTAGCGAAACATTTCAATCTCTCAAGAAAAGAAGTCCAGTTGCCATGATTAATCTTCCAGATAACCTTACCTGGATGACTGAGACTCTTCACAGACATCTTAGACGGTTGAATGGCTACTAGTTTACAAGTCTCTTACAGAATTCCCAGTTGCAGTCACTCGGTCATTCAGTCCAGTCATTCAGTCATTCAGTCATTCAGTCATTCATTCATTCATTCATTCTGTCTGTCTGTCTGTCTTAAAAAGGTTAGGAAATCAGAGACATCTGTTAGATGGTGGTGAGACCAGAATTAATTCACAAGTTGTCTGTTGTTTTGAAATTTGGTACTGTTAGGTACAGTAAGGGAGGCTTATGCTTGGAATTTAGGGCAGAAAGATGATTTTGCATAAGAAAATGGGAGTAGGGAATAACTACCATGGTTGCTAGGGACACCAAAACTGCCACATTGCTCCATCAGCACCCAGCCTACCTCGCTTAACTTCAGAGGACCTCTGGATGCAACTGGTTGTTGATGTGGAAGGTCAACCGTGGGAGAAACAGACCATGTTCCTCCATGGACACACTCAGAAATGCTTCAGTGTATGGAATGGTGCAATTGATCTAAGCTCAACTACCCCACGCGACCTCTGGGCTGATGTGGGTCACATAAAGGGGTGAAGAGAATATAGGTGAGAATATACTGTTGTAGCCTTGGAAGATTAATGGGTTAGCCATTCTGGCACCTGCTGGCTTGATAACAACGACAACAACAACAACAACAACAACAACAACAACACACACACACACACACACACACACACACACACACCTCATGGAATCCCACAGTATGATCTGGGTAAACGTGTTCAATTTATCCCAATATAAACTCAAGAGACACACTACATATTTGTAGTACCCTTCATAGGAGCACTCTGTCATTCATAGTTTTATCCTCCACTTCTCTTTTCCACCTGACTTCAGTTGCTGGATCACATCTCAAAGCCTACAAACTCCTGTGCTGTATACATTCAGCTGCGGTAAATCCACACTCTTACCGGGTGGTTCACCATGTGGTGAAGGCTTCTGGGAACTGCAGACCAAGATTGCTGGGCCACCAAAGTATGGGAGCCACCGCTCTAACCAGAATCCAGTTGAGTTTTACTGCACGTGCAAGGGCAGGAGCTTCCCCCTCTCCTCCATCTGTGTCACACAAGTGAATGCACAAGCCAGGGGTGACCACTACATGTGATAAACAGATGGAGAAGCAACTCTCAAAGCATTTGAATGAATCTCACAATGAATCACACAAGCCAAAAGGATTCAGGCCCCTGACCTTACAATAATAATAAAAAAAGGTGCTCTGCACCCTGGATTGTCAAATTCTGGATATTGTGTAACATTTGCCACCAAGGGCAGGGGTTTAAAAAAACTCTCTTCAAAATAGGCCTTTTGTTGTTATTGTTGTTGATAAACATGCCAACCATGTTATTCATTGAGGATAACATGGACACACATGAGAAAACAGAATCTCTTGTGTTTTAGTGCTGCCTGGCTAGTTTTCAGAACAGCTCCTTTCATTCTGCTGCTCAAGCCTTCCTCATAGGGTGGTGGCTTCAATAAAATGAGATAAGCCCATGTGAGATGCAGTGGGTTCCTCCGAAAGGGTGGGGATGCTAGATGCAAACACAGTAAAGGAAAGGAAGTACTGTAATCAGCATAGTTTGTTCCATGCATGTTTATGTGTTGTATTTCCTGGACAGAAGACATTGACCTGCTGGATTTCGACACCCCGCCAGAGAGAACAACAAAACCAGCTAAGGGAACTGTGGGACCCTACACACGGAAACAAGGTGAGCAGTGGGTTCCTGGTTATGTTTTGTACCGAAGGCATCCTAAATGTCCTAGATTCCTGCGTAGCCATCCAAAATCCTTCATGAAGGGAAGGACCATGAAGGCACAATTATGCCCATTGTTGCTTCATGGTCATTTCTTTGTCTGCCTGTCTGTTTGCTTTCTCCCATAGCTGGGACTCAGTCAGGAGAGTGTGCAACAATAAATCCATGCAGCATTGCATTTATCCCTGTTGAATTTCATTCTGTCGTCTTCAACCCAGTGTCCAAGCCTATCTAGATCATTTTGAATTTTGTTTCCCTCTTCCAGGGCTATTCCATTGAATTTTATGTCACCTGAAAATTTGATTAGTGTTCTCTGCACCCCTTGATCCAGGTACCATTAAATAAAATTTTGAAGAGCACTGGTCCTAAGACTGAGCCCTGGGGTACCCCACTTGGTACCTCCTCCCAGTTTGAGAAGGAACCATTTATCATCACCCTCTGAGTGGAATTCTTTAGCCAGCGGTGTATCCACCTGACACTTGCTCTGGCTAGCCACAACCTAGTCAGCTTGCTAACCAGAATACGTATCAGTCTATGTATCTTGCAATCCCTCTGTCTTTCAGGAAGGTTACCTGATCACAAATGAGTTCAGATTTGCCTGGCAGGATTTGTTCTTGACAAATCCATGTTGGCTTCTTGTTACTGCTGCATTGTTTCTTCAGTGCTTGCATAGCAGCCGCTTCATTATCTGTTCTAGAATGTTCCTCGGGTTTCGTGTCTAGTCTGGTCTATCTTTGCCCTTTTTGAAGATAGGGACGGGAGTAGCCCTCCTCCAGTCCTCTGGTACTTCACTCATTTCCCCTGATTTTAAAGAAAAATGTATTTATTGATTTATGTTTATATTTCTATACCCCCCCCATCTTCGAATGGAACTCAGGGCGGTTCACATCAGTTATAATACAACAATGACAACAAAATCGAATAAAAAGCAAAAAAGATATAAAAAATAAAAATAAATAAAAATTTAAAAAATAAAGTAAAAATAAAAATAAGAAGCAGCATAGATGGCGGCTAGTATATCACAAAAGAAAAAGAAAAACTAATGGTCGCCAAATGCCTCTTTAAAAAGCAATGTTTTAAGAGCTTTTTTAAAGGCCCGCAGGGATGGTGCCAGGCACAGCTCACTACGAAGATGGTTCCAAAGCGAGGGGCCAGTCACAGAGAAGACCCAGTTTTGGGTGACCAATTTCCTGGTCTCCCTGGACCGTGGTTTGTAGTTTGCATTGAAGCTTTTTAGGAGAGAATTGTCACTGCTTCCAACACCCTATACATTTCAGAATTCGTTCGGATATAGTCATGAGAGTAAAGATGGAATTAGACTGCTCGAACTACTACTCCCTGATAACACCCAAGTTTATTTATTATTTAGTTATTAGTATTTTACCGCGCCTTTCTCCTTGGAAAAGGACCCCAGGCAGCTTGCAGTAATAAGGGACACTATATAGCCCAGAATATTTAAGATGTATTCAAGATTAAGAACGGGGAATTAGAAGGGGCATCTTACAACATTAAAAGGTAACATTAAAGCTAAAAGAGCACATAAACAGTTAAAAGGAAAAATTTCCATTACGAGGGATGTAAACTAGCAAGGAAAACACAAGTGTTTGCATCTGAACGGCATGTATAAACTTGCATCAATTTCTTTCTACTCTTGCGCCCCAGCCTTTGGGTTGGTAAGAGTAATGTTTCTTTCCGTTCTTGGCTTTTCAGACGATGGCCATTGGAATGTCCAGCACACGACCACTACCAAGCAGCCCAAAACGACTAAGCCGCCTCCCAAAAAGATCCCAGGTAAATACCCAAGTCTTTAGGCTATATGAGATCTTAAGGGCAACAGCTGTGAGTCATATATCTAAGGAGACATCTACTTCCAAGTAAAGGTGTTCTCCAGGAAAATGATCTGTCTGTTGCTTCAAGGCTTTTACTAGTGCAGATCCACAAACACTGCAAATCCAAAATCCCACTTTTACTAGCTTACTGAGCCCCGTGGTGCAGTGGATAAATTCCTGTACTGCAGCTGAAACTGTGCTCACGACCTGGGGTTCAATCCAAGGTGGCAGGCTTATGGTTGACTCAGCCTTCCACCCTCCCGAGGTCAGTAAAATGAGTACCCAGCTTGCTGAGCGGTGGCGGGGGGGCAATGTGTAGCCTGCATACTGTAATCCACCCAGATACCACTTGACATGGTGCGTGTGCGTGTTGCATCATTACAGTCATGACTAGAGATGGGCACGACTCAGAAAAAAAACTTCGTTTTCGGTTTCGGTTTCGGCTAGGGTCCGATTTGTTTCGTTTCCGTTTTTCGCGAAAAATCGAAAAAATTAGTCGTTTCGTTTTTCGTTTTTTTCGTTTTCGTTTCTGCCGCGATTTCGCGCATTTTGACGTCCGACCGAGACTTGCGGCTTGCGGGCGTAGCGCGGGCGGCGGGGGCGCGGGGGTACATGCGTGGGCGGCGGCAGCGGCAAGCAAGGGGATTGGCTGGCGGGCGCACGGGCGGGCGCGCGGGCGCGGGTCCCGCAAACGAGCAGGCGAAATACAGTTGCCTGGGTGATTGACTTGCTGCTGCACAACAAGGCTAGAGTGCATCCTAAGCAAACCAAGTGGGGTAGAAACAAATTTGCATTTCTTTTTTTCCCCTCTTGGTCTGCTGTGCTGAATCTGCTGATGCTGAACCAGCCAGCAGCCACCCTACTTGGTCTGGCTGACGTGCCTGTTTGTTGTACTTTTTTTGTTGTTTGGTTTTTTGATACCATCCCATCTCCCCTCCACCTCTCAGAGGCAGCAGGAGAAAGACATGCCGTTCCTCCCCAAATCTGGATGAGGGGTCTACAACTCTACTCCTCTCAAATTGCCCCCCCCATCTCCAAGGTCCTTCTGCCTTCACTTCACTTCACATTCACAGTCAAAGTCACACACACTTAAAGGACAAGCAATACAGCCAATGAGCCAAAGCCAATGCAACCGTGCTTTTGGTCATGGATTGGTCTGGTGGTCACTGGTCAGCATTCAGCAATGCATTAGACTACAGTTAGAGCCTGAGGTGGTTAAAGCTACGTTTTACGTTCGTACCTAGCTACTAGTAGCTACAGCCGGAATAGCTTTGGTAGGGATGGGAATGGGATAGGGCTCTGGGTTGCTCTGACTTAAGTTTTACAGCCCACAGCCCAGCCCACTAGGCTATACAAGGAGGACTATCTATGGGCGACGCGTCCACTCCACAAGGCCAGAGTAAGGGCGGCCACTCCTGCCAGGCCACAAGGCAGAGTAGGAGACCACAGCACAGAGCCTGAGTACGGGAGGCTCACTGCCAGCTCCAGTATAAAAAGGAGCTGAATTGCCTGACTGGAAGTAAAATGCCATTGTCCTTGGGTCACACTCACAGTGTCTTGCAGCCCAGAGAAAAGAGTTGCGGAGGAGGCCAATCACCTTGAGTCTGGTCTGGCACCACACTGCCTGCGATGCAAACACTGTTCAAATCATTACCCCCCTTCTGTGTGAAACACGGCATCTCGCAGCCCAGAGGAAAGACTGGAGGAGGAGGAGGCCAATCACCTTGGGTTTGGCCTGGCACCACACTGCCTGCGATGCACCACCACATGTCACTTTTGGACTAAGTCTTGGTGGTGCACTGCTGTACGTACTCGAACGCTGTTCAAATTCAGGAACCCCCTTCAGTGTGAGACACAGCGTCTTTTAGCCCAGAGGAAAGAGTGGCGGAGGCCACATAGCCTGAGTCTGAGGCCACAGGGCCGGACCGTAGGGGAGGATTATTGCCAGGAAGCTCCAGCTGCCTAGCGTGGCTGAATGGCCTGAGGAGGACGCCAGGAAAATGCCCTTCTGTGAACCACAGTGGGTTGCAGGACATGGAAAGGAAACAACACTTCATTTATTTGGGTGGGTGGGTGGCCACAAAGACTAGTGGCCTTACCCTAAAGTATAATCGTTCTGCAAGGGAAACCCTTTGTTTCAATGGCCAGGAAAATGCCCTTCCTTGTGAGACACAGTGGGTTGCAGGAGATGGAAAGGAAACAGAACCCCAAAACCTACACCTTCCACTCCACAAGGATAACACTTTCTTGTCAACAGCAGCAGTGCCAATTGCCAAGCTGCCTCCAAACTCAGTCCTTCTCCGAGGCAAACACTTCATTTATTTGGGTGGGTGGGTGGGTGGCCACAAAGACTAGTGGCCTTACCCTAAAGTATAATCCTTCTGCAAGGGAAACCCTTTGTTTCAACGGCCAGGAAAATACCCTTCCTTGTGAGACACAGTTGGCAGCCAAGTGAGAGTGGGGGAGGAAACTCACACCGTCCGTGTGCATCAAGAGAGTCTCCAAACATGGAGTGCATTGCAGCCCAGCCCAGTGGCATGCCCTTCGTGGTGGTGGTGAATCACAGCTTCCACAATTCGAGCAGGCAAGCCTGCAACTGTGTGATAAGCTGTTCTATTTATAATGGTGACAGAGGGCCACCATCACAACAGTAAGTTGTCCTTCTTAGTGAGCCAGAGTGTATGGCAGCCCAGTGAAGACTAAATAGCGGTCCGGAGGCTGACAACACTCCCACACAGCGGCACTACTTCCTGCAGAGGCCTGTCACTGTCCCAGGCAGAGTCCAAGGGTGCTTTCGCATGAGGTGGCTGCGCAAGCCACTTGAGGAGAGCAATCACGGGCCCACGGCTGTTTTCTAGCACACAAGCCAGCACCAAGCCCTTCCCTGTGAGGCACAGTGGGTGCAGCCCGGAGTGAAGGTTAGTGGAGGCCAGAAGGCCAGACTAGAGGGGGTAGAAGGAGAGGCACCGAATCTTCCCTCCTTCTGTCAAGGGATTTCCCAACCTAGACTGCGTAAAGAACCCCTTCTGCCTAGAGGCGGAAGCAGCCGTGGTTGCTGCATGGGCAACTTGAGGGGAGTAGCGACAGGGCTGAACTTGAAGCACTAACTGGACCGTGCTGTTAGGGTGAAGAAGAAGCGGCTGGAAGGCCTCTCCGCTAAGCCAGAAGTGGGGGGGGGGCTGACAGGCAGGCAGCGAGAAGACACAGAGCTAGAGCCACACAGGCTTCCAAAAGGACATCAAGCCAAGCTTTCTGGCTTTCTTTCCCAGCTGTGTGCTGGTAGACTTGCTCCTAACTGCCGGCATTCCATCTCCATGCCCTTCGTTGTGAAACACAGCGTTGTGCAGCCCAGTGGGCAGAGTAGCGGAGGCCGAAACATACCCCCTAACCCTAACCCTAAGCCCACCACCACTGCTGTTCCTCATAAGTGTTCCCGTAACTCAATCACAACCTAGATTTGCAGCCGGTATTTTTTCTTTTCCGGTTACACAGCATCAGCATCAGCAGCACAGCATCAAGAACCCACACATGGTTCTTTCTGAATGGAGTACGCACACAACAAGTACGTTTCCCTTCTTTGTGAGGCACCGCTGGCAGCCCAGTGGAAAGAGTGGCGGCGGAGGAAACGGAATCACACATTCCGTGTGGGTCAGAGTATCCACGAGGAACCAAGTATGGAAGGTTCTTGGTCCCTCCTAGTGGGTCAGAGTATCCACCAAGAACCAAGGCTGGAAGGTTCCTGGTCCCTCCATTCATGCAATGCAGCTGTGAGTGAAGAGGAGCAGCAGAGGAGGAGGACAAAAAAACACAAACACCGGCAGCACTTCCTGCAGAGAGACATGTATCATCCAAAAAACTCCCAATCCCAAATTCCAATAGAAGCGGAGCAGCTGTCTTTCCCTTTCCACAGCCATTCTTTGTGGATCACGTGAATCACAGACCAGCCCAGATGACAAAGTATGGGACTTGGAAGCCAGAAGTGCAGATTGGAGGAGGTTGAATGATAAGCAACTGGAAGGCATGCTCAGTGCCGGGACTGGTGGAGTCTGACAGGCAGGCATGTGGGCAGAGGGCACGGCAGGCAGGGAAGCATCTAGTCTGGCTTACAGGTAAGGGTTGCCTAGACGCAGGCTTAGAGGATACCAGCCAACAAGGGAAGGGGTTGGGAAGGCACTAAGGCACAGTGCCCGTAGGGAGGATTGGTTGTGCTTTGGGAGGCAGAGTTTCTATTGCCACCCCAGGAGAACGGGAGTTGCCAAACAGGGAGACAGAGTTGAAGCAGGAGAACTGGGTGGGTCTATTTCTCTAAGGCTGTAAGGAGGAGAGCTAGCCCCCTGATAATCAGTCTTTGAGGTAGGTTGTTGTAAAGTGCTTCCTCACCACTTTGTTAGCAGTTTGGTGCCGAAACCCCAGGGAACGGTGTGAAGCACCAAGGAAGGCAGGTATTAGGGTCTCACTCAGACCAGCCATGGCCAACGGGGAAACATTGGGCCAATACGGACCCTTTCCAAGGAAGCTGGAGTGGCCCTGCCTGGATTAGGAGACAGAGGCCAGGGCTAGAAACATTGGGCCAATACGGACCCTTTCCAAGGAAGCTTGGAGTGGCCCTGCCTGGATTAGGAGACAGAGGCCAGGGCTAGAAACATTGGGCAACTAATAGTACCCTTCAGTTGTGTGAGAGAGAGAATACAGGTAGACAGGCAGGCAGGCAGTCCAGCAGGCAGTTTTGCAGGCATTAAGCACTGGAGTCGGCAGGTAGTCACAGGGCCAGGCGGGCAGGCAGGCTCGTACGGCCAAGGGGAGGCAGGCAGGCTTGCAGGCGGGCATGGAGGATTGCAGACAGGAGGTTAGGTTACAGGCAGCAACTTAGTTCTTGGAGTGTTGGGGTAATCCCAAGGTGGAAAGGTTGAAGCGGATGAAAGTCAACCTTTCCACCGTCTCCGGGTCCAGGCGACAGCGGCGCGGCCTCAGGACATCACCCATGTGGGAGAAGACACGCTCACTCTGGACACTGGTGGGTGGGATGGACAAGAGGTCCAACGCCAGAGTTGAAAGAGCGGGCCAGAGGTCTGCCTTTCTGGCCCAGTAGTGCAGTGGGTCTGAGGTGAGGGGTTGGAGGGGCTCGGCCATGTACTCCTTCACCATGGTCTGAGCGGGCTCCGCTACTTCTTCCTCCCTTGGCTCCACTGAGGAGGAAACTGCCATGGCTAGGGCAGAGGCCAGGTAGTTGGCTGCTGGAACGGAACCTGGTCTCTGGGTGTACGCTCCTGGAGTTGTGGATCCTTGCGAGGAGTCCTCCTCAGCATCGCTCTGGCTTCCGTGCGCCCTCTGAGACGCCTGGCTCTGATCGGAGAGAGCCCTGACTTGACGGCATAGCTCCGTCTTCCAGGATTTCAGTTCGGCACTGCTGGCCGCCAGGGAACCCTTGACGCGAGGGTCGCACAGGCAGGCCATCTGGTACACGTTTTCCCTCCTTAGTGGGCCAAGGCGGGTATCCACGCCGGTCAACAGCCTCTCTGCCAATGCCCTGCTCCTAGGGAGAAGATTGCCTTCTTCCCGGATACTGGCCTCTAGGCGTTGGCGAAGGGCATTGACTAGGGGGAGAACGTGGCCCAGGCTGGCGTTGTAGCTGCTGAGGACGTGGGTGGTCTCCTCAAAAGGCTGCAGGATACCCGCCATCTGGGAGAGGGCGAGCCACTCGGTAGCACCAAGGTCCAATTCCCTCCCCTCATGCAGGACCGGGGTGGTTGACATGATGTATTCCACCACCTCCTTCTGCTCCACCAGACGCCTGACCATTTCGTGGGTGGAGTTCCACCGGGTGGTCACGTCCTGGATCAGGACGTGCTCCGGTCGGCTCGTCTCTGCCTGCCTCTCACGCATCATCCTGGCTGCCTTGACGCTGCGAGCGAAGTGCCCCACGATCTTACGACACTTGTCCAGCAAGGCCCTGGTCTCCCTGGTCCCCTCACCCCAGGAGTCCTTTGGTGCACCCAGGCCAATGGCATCGCCCACCACTAGATGCAGTTTGTGTGCTGCGCACACGATGCCCTGGAACCCTGCCCCGAGAACCGCGTTGGTCATGTTACGGCCCGCGTCTGTAACCATGACTCCACGATTGACCTGTCCCTCTGTCCCCAATCCCCACTCTCGCATTGCTGTCTTGAGAACGTCAGCAATGTTGATCCCTGTGGCGTTGTCCTCCATGCTTTGGGCCTGGAGAAGCACCACCCTATACCCTCTTGGGGTGCTGCCTTGTGCCTCCCCCTGCAGCTGCTCATGGCCTGATCGTGGCTCCAGGACCTCCTTGGGTTGCCACCAGTGAGCCGTCAGAGAGAGGTATCCGTGGTGCCCACCGGTCCAGAGGTCGGAAGTGAAGTGGATCTTCCTCCCTCTGGCCGCCTGCAGCAGGGCCCGGATCCTGTCCCTGACAGACTCATAAAGAGAGGGAATCACCCGCCTGCTGAAGGTACGCCGGGATGGAGGCTCGTACCATGGTGCCACGTGCTTCATCAGGTGCCTGAAGCCTGATGAATCCACAAAGGAGAGGGGCAACCCGTTCAAAGCCACCATTTCACCCACCACTCGAGTGGTGCTCTCCTGTGCTTTGGCCCTGTTTCGCGGGCTGACAAAAGTCCCACCCAACAGACCCACTTCCTGCAGAGTGGCCTGCCTCTTCCCACTCTCACTAGCGGAGCTGTGTTTTTCTTTCTCTAACCCTTCTTCCCCTCTCTTCCTCCCTGAAGAGCAAGGGCCTGACAGGGTTCCAGGCAGAGTCCCAGGGTGCTTCCTCATCAGGTGGCTGCGCAACCCACTTGAAGAGAGGTGTTTGGGGTCATTCCCCCTGCGCAAGACCACCCCGCATATCTTGCACACTGCCATCTTTGGGTCTTGGGGGCTGTTCTCAAAATGCTCCCAGAGACACCCTCGTGGCTTACAGAAAGTAACGCCCCCTCTGTTATTGCCTGCCGGTGCTGCTATGGTGCTGGTGTGGCCTGTGCCCTGCTGGGAAAGTAGAGTAGTACTACTGCTCTCACTGGTGGTACTCTGGGTGGAAAGAGGGCTGCTCCTTCCCTCACTGCCTGGAGCCTGACTTAAGTCTGTCCCTGCCAACAGGTCCTCAGAATCTTGCAGGTTTAGATAAAGGGATCCCGATTCTGATTCTGATGCCATTTCGGAATCAGAGCCCTCGTCTTCTTCCTGCTTAAGGGTGATGCTGTCAGGTATCGGAGATGGGAGTTGGTATGCCTCATCCATGCTTCCCTCGGTGACAGACGATGATGGCACGGTGCTGCTTGTGCCACTGGCACTGCTACTTGGGGAGGGAGTTGCACCAGTATCACTTTCTGCACTACTAGTCCCTGTCCCTTCCCTCAGAAACGTGGCCCGGTTTATCTTAGTAGGAGTTCCCCTCCCCTGC
Source organism: Phrynocephalus versicolor (assembly GCA_023846285.1). Classification (NCBI taxonomy): domain Eukaryota; kingdom Metazoa; phylum Chordata; class Lepidosauria; order Squamata; family Agamidae; genus Phrynocephalus; species Phrynocephalus versicolor. The sequence continues at coordinate 2,136,519 of JAHTLZ010000280.1, read as the reverse complement.
CCTCTTGCTTTGCGACCTCTCCTCATTGTTCTCACTTTTTGTGGACTCACTACACCACCCCCACCCCCAAAAAGGGAATAGGAGTAAGGGTTTAGCCAATCCTGGCTGGCACCCTAGTCTCAATCTCTATGCCCTGCTGCACAAGTCAAGTCTGTACTTAGGAGGAGAACTGTAGCTTCTTCACAGCTGTAAATTATAATAGGATTGTATTTATGTAGGCTCAGCTTGCAAGGAAATGGGTGAGATGGAGTCACAACAACACCACCACAAACAACAACACAACCAACAAGGAAATAGGAGCAAGGTGTTACCCAATCCTGGCTGGCACCCTAGTCTCAGTCTCAATGCCCTGCTGCACGAGTCAAGTCTGTACTTAGGAGGAGAACTGTAGCTTCTTCACAGCTGTTGTAAATTATAATAGTAGGATTGTATTTATGTAGGCTCTGCTTGCAAGGAAATGGGTGAGATG
>JAHTLZ010000280.1:2093371-2136040 GCA_023846285.1 Phrynocephalus versicolor | reverse complement strand
GCCCTGCTGCACGAGTCAAGTCTGTACTTAGGAGAACTGTAGCTTCTTCACAGCTGTTGTAAATTATAATAGTAGGATTGTATTTATGTAGGCTCTGCTTGCAAGGAAATGGGTGAGATGGAGTCACAACACCACCACCCCCCACCCCAAAAAGGGAATAGGAGTAAGGGTTTAGCCAATCCTGGCTGGCACCCTAGTCTCAGTCTCGATGCCCTGCTGCACGAGTCAAGTCTGTACTTAGGAGAACTGTAGCTTGTTCACAGCTGTAAATTATAATAGGATTGTATTTATGTAGGCTCAGCTGGCAAGGAAATGGGTGAGATGGAGTCACTACACCACCACCACCCCAAAAAAAAGGGAATAGGAGTAAGGGTTTAGCCAATCCTGGCTGGCACCCTAGTCTCAGTCTCGATGCCCTGCTGCACAAGTCAAGTCTGTACTTAGGAGGAGAACTGTAGCTTCTTCACAGTTGTGTAAATAATAGTAGGATTGTATTTATGTAGGCTCTGCTTGCAAGGAAATGGGTGAGATGGACTCACAACAACACCACCACAAACAACAACACAACCAACAAGGAAATAGGAGCAAGGTGTTTGCCAATCCTGGCAAACAAGTTTCTCAATGCATAGCACAGGGCAAGTGTAACGAAGAGAAATGTAACTTCTTCAAAAATGTAATTGTTTATGTAGCCTGGTGGCAAAAGTAAATGAGTGAGGTTGACTCACAAACAGCACAAAAACCAAGCTAGTAGAAGGAATGGGTTTGCCAATCCTGGCAAACAAGTTTCACAAGGCAAGTGTATTATTGCACAGGTAACTTCTTCAAAGATGTAATTGAAGGAAAAGGTCTATAAAGTGGCTGGGTGCCTGCCCTTCAACAAATGTTTGTTTCAGTGCCTTAATCCAAAAAAATGAATGAGGTGTTGGACAAGAGAAAGAATATATATCTATAAATAAGTAAAATGAAATTGTAAAATGTTCTATAGAAGGTGCCCTAGGCTTGTTGCCAAATGCCAATGCCAAGGCAACACAAATGTGCTTGTGATGTGAGAGATCTTTGAGTGCACTGGTTGGCTTGGCAAGGGAGACTCTGCCTAAAATAATTTAATCCACAGCCTCCAACCACCCCTTCTAAGCACTAGTACTGCCACTTGCTGAACTGTAGGTAGAATAGAAAATGAATGGTATTGGTAAGGTATAAATAAAACTATAAGCTGCTAGGGTAGGATAGGGTTGCTGGATTCCCTTCCAAAACCCCAATCGCAACAGCAGCAAAAAAGATGTAGGTACGCAGGGTAAAAGGACCTTTGCCAAGTAAATGAACTCGGTGGGAAGAAATTGGGTTTGGGATAGAAAAGAAATGGTATGGTAGTGTAAAATAAAAATAATATATTTCCAATCCGCACTCCCCTCCCCTCCCGCTCAAATCTTCCCTCCCCCTTGAAGCAAACAGCAAAGCAAATAAAAAACGGAACTCTTCCGAAAACAAAAAAGAATAAACGCTGAGTTGCTATTCCCCACAGCCAGGAATAAAAGAAATTCGAATCGTATGTTTGCGACGACGAGAATTAAATTCAATTCCCTCCCTCACTCCCTGAGTCCCTGCCTAGCGCGACCGCGAAATCGAAACTAGTAGACTCGAGCGAGCGCAGCAATCCAGCCCTGACTAAACCACCCTCCAAGATCCAAGCCCAGACTGCGACGGACTGGAAGGTGCCTCGCCTTTTTATGCCCTCTGGCACATCCAGAAGTGTCAGTCAAAACCTGGCCATGCGATTGGTGGAATGGCTCCGAAAATTTGCATGGTCTCGTCCCATGGCCAGCCCACTGTTGCGCACGTGTAAAAAAAATAAATAAAATAAAATAAAATAAAATCAACGGAGACGTATTTTGGCAAGACAAACCCACTGCTGCTACAGTAAAAATTCAAGTGTTTAAAATAGCTATTTTTCTCATGTTTCTGTGGTGCTTTGTTGGGTATTTGGGCCACGGTTTCAAAGAAAAATTTGCGGTCGCCATTTTGGATCCCCCCGCCCGCACACCGAATGGCATTGGCAATGCCCCCCCGCCTGGTACCAGCGCAGCGCAGCAGTAGCACTAGCCCAAGGAAAGGGGGGCGGAGAACCCCCCACCCCAAAAAACCCCTTCTGGCCTGGTGGTAGGTGCCCTCAGACAGTTTTCGCCTGCTTTTAGGGCCGGGAATCGGGTTTTTTTAAAACTTTTAAAACTTTTTTTCTGTGCCGCTTGGCATCGCGCGATCGCCGCGATGCAAGTAACGACCACGAAAAATCAGACCAAATTGTTCGTTCGTCGGTTCGAGCTCGAAGTCTGGCGGAGTAATTCCCGTTACCGTTTCCGTTCCGTAACGGAAACGAGTAACGGAAACGGAAACGGGAATACCGCTAAGTCGTGCCCATCTCTAGTCATGACCGACTCTTTGTGACCCCATGTCTATGTTGTGGGGTGGTATATAAGCAGAACACTTTGCTTTAATGTATGGTTTTTAAATTATGTACAAAAAGGGAATGCCATTCTATTAGTCTTTTGGCTTGATCTTTAAGCAAGAGCCTTGTCGTGTGGAAGTGGAGACAATGTGAGGGATGCTTCTTGATCCTTCCTAGAAAGGTAAAATTTCCAGGAAAAAAATGGGAAAAAATGGGTGTGGCAAGCCTGTTTCTCCATCTCACCCTTTCTATTTTTTCTCCCCCTTTTCCCCCATGGCTCCAAAATTTCCAGAAATCTTACACCTCTAATTCCTTATCCTGTGTTTCATCACAGCCCTTGGCTCCTGTTTTCCCTCCATGGGATAATAGGAGATACACACTCAATGTTTGTAATATTGTCAAGTCTTCAGCTCACTGAATGACAGGAGGTGGGTGTTTGTCTTTCCAGTCTTGAGATATTCTAGTCAGTAAAATGACACAATGTTTCCTGGTAGTTCATGCATCATGTAATGCAACATCTGTGCAAAAACGGTGATGTTTATATCCGCTGGGTCGAGATACGACTGAATGAATTGGATATAGCCTTCAAAATACTCCAAGGCTATACAGGGAAGTCTTAGTTATATCGTATCTCCTTCTGTGTATACTCATGGATGTCATTTGAAGGGCAGAGCCTTCACAGAGGAAATAAGTAAGCATTTTGGAAGAGTAGATCCCACAGGTAATTTTGGTGCTCTTTTGTAGCCAAAGATCCAATGGATTTCGACTTATCGGATGCCTTGGATGACCAGAACGATGGGCAAGGTGGTGGAATGCCGAACGTAAACCCAGGCGGTCGAGGTACGTTGAGGAATCCGCTTTCTGTTCAGCCTGGTTGGGTGTCTGTGTCCCCCTCTCTGCCAGTGGAGATGGTTTAGGGCAGGGGAGGGGAGCCTGTGTCCTTCCAGATGTCTTGGGCCACAACTCCCACAGCCCTTTGTGGCTGGCAGTAGAGGCTCGTTGTGGGCCAAAACATCTGGAGGGCCAAAGGTTCTCCACTCCTGGTTTAGGGAGGAGAGGAACCCCACCACTTGGGTGGCAGACGGAGGGGGTAGACCGGGCATGTCCAAACTTCGGCTCTCCAGATGTTTTGGACCACCACTCCCAGAATTCCAAGCCTTTGTTTCCAATGGCAAAGGACTGTAGGAGTTGTGGTTCAAAGCATCTGGAGGGCCGAAGTTTGGACAAGCCTGGGGTAGACGGAAGGGAGCTATTTTTCAGGGTCCAACTTGTGACAAAATATTGTCACAAAGCTGCAGCTAAGTGTTGCCGTGCAGAGGGCTCCTTTTCTATCCTCCAGTCAGTTAGCTATGCTTTCTTATGAGATTCCGAACCTCCCACCCTGATCAAACAGTGTCTCATAGCCACCGAATATGCAAAGACCTCCTTGGCCTGTTCCCTTACACCCAGGATTCTTCATCTTTTGCCCACTATGCCCCATGCTTCCACCATCTCATGGTCCACCCTCTTGGTTTTTTGCATGGATGATTTTTTAGCTGCATAAGGTGTGTATAGGTGTGTGGGGGGCGTGATGGAAGGAGGGGAGTTGATAATGTGGGCACCTCATACTGAGGTGCAGGTTGCTCTGGCTGATGGACTTTTGGCCCCAAGTTCAAGTTGCCCATCCAGATAAATTTTTTAGGCTTCCAATTTTTCATATCCATGTCCATCCAGGGGGAACCAAAACGTGCATTGCTAGGGTGTTGATGTTACTGCTTCCAATTTGTACACTTTTTTAAAAAAATGTTTCATTTGCTTTCGACATAATTGCAAACACTAAATCAATTGCTATTTTCTGTGGTCAGTTAATGAATAAAGAATCCTGTTCCAGGCTCCAAAGATAGAGGTGGAAGAGATGGCAAACGGGGTAAGGAGTCTTGGATTGGCTCCCAGCTGATAATTCTTTCTCTCTCTCTCTTTCCCCTCCCCCATTACAAACCCTTGTTTTCTGCCATTCCTTCCGTCTAAGCACTTAAAAAATCCCTCTTGTCAGCAAATGGCCTTGGATCACTTTGTTTGTTGAACACCTCTACTAATCTGTCCCTGTTAATCAGCCTTGTCTGTCTTTCTTACCCTGATTCCAAACTCCCCCCCCCCCAATTTTTTTGCAACTTTGCTCATGTCTATGACTTAGTCATAGCATCAGGGACTTGCAAGGGACCCTCGTGATCAACTGGTCACTCCTCGGCTCAGTGCAGGATCTATAGTCCTGGATACAAAGACTGCAGGCCCGCCAATATTGGATCCTTGCATGGTGGTCGTTTGCCCTGACACCTACTAACGTTATGATGCCTTGACAATCTGTTAAAGCTGCCACTGGGGACTTGAAAGCAGATGATATAGCACTGTTGAAAATTTTAGAGCTAGGCGCTTGTACTGGACTTGAGAAAGGAGTCTAGTGTGTGTGCGTGTTTCTCCCTTGCCTCCAGGGGTGTAAATTTGGAGCTGCATATCATGTCCCCATAGCCATGTCCTTTCTGAGAAGAGTCCAAAAGGGTGGGTTGCTGGATCCACACAAAAAGGATCAGGTCTTTTGTAAAGCTAATGGCTTTCCATTGCCTCTTCAAGACCAAACTGCTCTCCATTTCCATAGGCTCCCCCAGGGATTGGTTGTACAGTTCCTGGGAAAATGGTTTCCCCTCCCTACCACTAAGAAGATTGCACCTGTGTTCAGAGAGAACAGGGAAGCTTGAGAACTGGGTGGCAAGGGGATGTACCGGTAGCAGTCTCTGTAGATCTGTGTGTATCAGATCTGTGTGATGCCTGGGGAGCCAACCCTGGCTCCATTACAGCAGTAAGCGCTTCCCAGTGGTTTGCTTTAAGAGCTGCTTCCAATTAGGCCAGTCATAGACTCATAGAAACTCCATGGACATGGGATCACGAAGAGTTGGTCACGACTGTAACGACACAAGAATCAGGAGGAATCTTGGAGGCAGTCTCATGAAATTAGTTTGCACTCTTGTTCCTGCCCTAAAATTCCATGAGAGCGGCCAGGTTATAATTGTTCTAAAATAAATAGATAAAATACTCCAATCCCAACAAATCCTTTCAGTGGTGGAATTCCACCCTCTAAGCATCCACTGTGGCACCATTTGGATTGGACTCTTTTATTTACCTATTTTAGATCATTGATTTAGATGACTGCCCCGTTTCTGCTTGCAAATGCACCCCTTTCTGGAGGAATCGCACAATACACACTTGCTCCCTCTTCCGTGGGACAGCCCCCTTGCTCTGTCTGTCGGTGTTATTCTAAGGGTCTAACACTGGCCAGCCACAGGGAACAAAACAGGGAGCAGGGTTTGGCCCTGGGTGTTCCCACAACCCATCTATATCCCTTCCAGCTTATTCTCTTGCTCCTGGGTTTTCATGATGCCACGTGAGAAAATGCTCTAGTGACAGCAGCTCCGCTTTAGTTGAGCTTAACTGTTATAGAGAGACTTTGTTCTTACCCTTTGGCCCTGCAAGCTTTCTGGATTCTCAACTCCCAGAATTTCTGACTGTTGGGCAGTCCTAGCTGGGGTATTTTGGACAACGAAAGTCGGCTACTCTTCTTGCAATGGTCTCGCCTGTCAAGGATGCAGAAACTCTCTCCTCTTTGTTTTTGCTTCTCGCTACGCTTGTTTCTTGCCTGCTTCTCCCTCCCTGCATAATTATGTGGGGCATTTGGGGAGCCAGACAGGAAGTGTCTGTTTTTCGAATGCTAAGGAAGTAAAAAAATTGTGCCATGTCTTTCTTGCATGTGATCAAACACTTCATTTGTCTAATTGGCCACTGCCAAAGCATGGGGTGTATGTTTACTTTTCCAAATGCTGCTGTCTTAGACTGAAGGCGAAGAGCCCGTGGCCCTCTAGAGCTTGTCGGACTCCAGTACCCATCATCCCTGCCCACCATAGTGGAGCAGCCAGTGGTCCTTGCCCTCCAACAGCATCGTTAAGGCCACTGTTGCCAGCATGGCCCTGAACGATCGGGACACAGCGACAAAATCTGAGCTCGTTCTTTGTAGGTGTCGAAATGAGATGGTACCATCCTGGGTTCTAACAGAATGGACTGCTGTAGCAGGGAGGAAGCTCTTCCATATTTAAAAATAAATGATCTGTTCAGAGGCAAGAACCCAAAACAACACACAAGACAGGGATCCAACAGGCCAAGGACAGGTCTCCCAGTTCTGCTAATTTCTGTTTTGGTTTTGTAAGTGGGAACACCGACCAGTCCAACATGGTGGACTCTAGGTGGCTATCTCATTCTGCTTACCTGTTTTTGACCTGACTGAAGGATCCGGTGCCAATGTGTGCGGCAACCCGGCAACCTTTGGTCCATCCTTGGCTATTAATACAGTTTGCAAGATTTACAAGCCATTTTGGATGCTAGATTTGCAGCCAGTTGACACTCAAACATGTTCCTGTGAGCAGAAAGACCCACCTGACTGCATCTGAAATTTGTAAGGCAGCCGTTAAAACACCAATGGTTTTCCGCTCTGAAGTCGAATTGCTCGTAAGCCGAGCCGTTCATAAGTAGAGGTACCACTGTATTTTTAATGGGGCATAATGTTGGATTAGGGCTATACTCTTTTCCTAATCAGTATGTGACTTACTAAGAAGAGCTCACCTGGATATGATACTTGAAAACACTCTTCTTTTGCCCATGGTTAACAAACCAAAATTAAATGTATTTTTTGATTTTCAGATCTATCGGATTCTGACTTGGAGGATATCCTCGATCAATATGAGCCGGACAAGAAGAAGGGTAGGTTTTCTCTTAATGAATAGCTGAAAGGCTTTCAAGATGTTTGATATCACCCTGAACAAAATGGCATTCTGTTCCTAAAGCATCTTAAACCATGCTTTAGTTAAGGGTTAGGCACTGCAGCCTCCTTATGCATCCTCTGTTGTTTGCCTCAAAACCCAAGGAATTTGATGGTTTTTTTTTTTTAGGATTCCATTGCTGTCAGTTGGTGAGGCAGAGAGGAAGGTCTTTGGGACAGAATTTCAGCTACCTGTAATTTGCAATGTGCTGTTGTTTGTTTTGACTGAATAGTAGTCTCACTATGTTTAGTGGTTGCTACTCCCAGGTAATTGTGCATATGCAGGATCACAGCCTCTTGAAAGCCCATAAGCCAGGCATGTCCAAACTTCGGCCCTCCTGATGTTTTGGACCACAATTCCCTGAACTCTTAAGTTTGGATTACCAATGGCAAAGGACTGTGGAAGTTTGGACATGCCTGCCATAAGCACTTCTATTCTGGTTTCTCAGAATTTACTGTAGGATGCTATATTTCTGACCACATGCATTCTTCATTTTAGTTAGCTTGCCAGTGCATATGCATATTCAAAAGGTTCATGAAAATGTCTTGGGCATACATGTGAAGAGGTTGTTTTTGGGATCAGGGTCTGCTTGAGCTCAGATATTTTCAACTACATTTTAGCAAGTCTGCCTTCACCCTCCACGCTTTGGGGTGGGGGGGGAAAGGATGCTTCCTGCCTTCATGTTCCAAATAAATGATGAACCAGGGCACCCCGCCCCAAGTGGGAAAAGGATGAATAGCAATATGCTTGCTGGAAGTCTCTCTGAACCTGTCTTAAGAGTTTGCACTGGGTTTGAATAGTTTGTCACGGCAATTCACAAGGGTCACGGAGACAGAGGATTCAGGGGATGGTGAAGATGCTAGTTGGAATTTTACAAGAAATCTCTCGGAGGCGCGGAACTGTTTCCAAAGTGAAATCAGCACCTTGGCTAGCACCTCTGAAATTCAGACTAAAACTCAGCCACAGATGAACAGCTCTGGGGGATCAGCCAGACGCTTCTCAATTTAACATTGAGGTCATGTTTGCTTTCTACTAACTGGCAGTGATTCTCTAGCCCTTGGGGTTGGAACCGTTCCCCAGGTCTATGTGGGGATCCTAGTGATGAACTTGAGGCCTTCAACACACAAAATATGTGCTCTGCTTTCTAACCTGCTGCCCTTCCCAGGCTTACAAATGAAGGATCAAATTAGAACTTCCAGACCTTGTTAGAACATCAGTGCCGGTGCCTTCTGAGCTATTCTGATTTTAGGTGATTTAAACCATGGGGGGCTTCATGGATGTTCCAGATGCCTTTGACTCCTCTAATGGGGCTGATTGACACTGCTAGTAAGGAGGGGTTCACCTGGTTCAAGTCAGAAGGGTGTGAAATCTTTGTCCAACTGCTGTTCAGCTGCCTGTATGAATCCTGCGTACTTGAAAAGGGTGTGACTGGGGAAAGTCTGGGTATAAGGAACAGATGAGCATGGGAGAATGCCTTTGCAGTGTTACCTGTGTATTTTCCATGCATTTCCCCCGCTGTCTGTTAACTTACCAGCATCTTCTCTTCTGCAAATAGTACCCACCTCAAAGTTGTTGCTTTTTAAAAATAATTTTAAACACACACAATCTTGTGGCTCTTCCAGGACTCCAAATGGAAATACCAAATGGTAGAATGGTAGAAAGTAGTCATAGAGCCTCTCCTCTGATTCTGTAAGAACACAACTTTTGCCTGTAATCACAGAGGTGGCAAGTCAGTTTCCCCATTTTAGCTCAGAGATATCTAGCAATGGCAGCATTCATCTCTCCAGCATGGCTGCTAGCGGACGTAACAACAGATAGACTCATGTAGGGCTTGGGAATGAAGAGAAATTCCCTTTGGGGAAGCTCGATCACCTATTGCAGGCCTGCCCAAAGCCCGGCCCATCAGGCCATTCTGAGTGGCCCGCGGCTGACTGGCCTGCCCGTCCCTCCCCCCTTCGCTTATGGGTCACTGGGTGGGGCTTGCAGTGGGGTGGCAGGGTCGGGGAGCAACCGGCCCCTGACACATTCTCAGCCACCAAATCTGGCCCTCCTTACAAAAAGTTTGGGCACCCTTGACCTATTGTTTTTTTTCTTTTTTTTAATTTGTTTTTTTTTAATATTTATTTATTTATTTTCTGGCTAAGGGACATTATAAGGAACAAATTAGGAAATAGGTATGATTGAAATAGGCTTAGAAAGGAAGGGTAGGGGTAAGAGAAAATAGGGGGTGCAGGTTTGGCAAGGCACATTACAATTCTTCAGTTTTATATTTCATATATATATACATATCAATTAAGACTTATATAGCTAGTATATATTACACAAAGTTTCTAGCTGTTGACATGTTTCAAATACAAACTTAATTATCTTTTTTTTTCTTTAACCACAAATAGAACTTTCCCCAACTTTCCTGATGTTTCTGTTTCCGTGGTGTTCCTAACCATTCCGACAGTTTGTCCATTTCTGCTGTTCCGAGGATTTTTGCTATCAACTCTTGTTCTTCTGGGATTACTGGTTCTTTCTAGTGTTTTGCATAAATAACTCTTGCTGCTATTATAATGTGTATGGCTAAATACACTTTGTGTTGGTCCAGTTTACCTGGCATTATATTTAACAAGAAACATTATGGTTTAAATTCTATAGAATTTCCAAGAACGTCTTCCAGAATCTGCCATATTTTACTCTAAAACATTTGTGCTTTTTTACATAGCCACCACATGTGATAAAATGAGCCTTCTTTTTGTTTACATTTCCAACATAGAGTTGATATATGGGCATTCATTTTAGCTAGCTTTGTCGGCGTCATATACCACCTATAAAACATTTTTATATATTCTCTTTAAATACAACTGATTTAGTGAGCTTTATATTGGTTTTCCATATTTTTCCCATTGTTCCAATTCTATATTATAACCCAAATTTTGTGCCTATTTAACCATACATTCTTTCACTGTTTCTGGTTGTGAAACCAGAAACAGTGATCACCTATTGTTGTAGCATTTGTTGTTGTGTCGATGGTGATTTTTGCTTGGCTGAGTGTAGAATGTGAAACCAGTCCTGTACTGTGGAACAACAGCTGTCAAAAAGGACTTAGATCCTTAAGGTTTTGACAGGGAAAGATTTGTGTTCACCCACGCTCCTCTCCTCCCTTGATGGCTCCCCAGGAATCCTCAAATGGAGTTGGCGATACCAATGTGCACCATGTGTGGCATCTCAGAGGACTGCCGTTGGGCAGAGGCACAGGTCCGTGTGGCAGTGAGGGATGCAGCCCTTTCTGCTTGAATTGACAGCCTCTATGCAGTGGTTCTCAAACTGTGGGTCCCCAGATGTTCCTGGACTGCAACTCCCAGAAACTGCTTCCAGCACAGCAAGTGGCAGAGGCTTCTGGGAATTGCAGTCCAGGAACATCTGGGGACCCACAGGTTGGGAACCACTGCGTCTACTGCAACCTCTCCAGACATGGAGGCTGCAGCCATGGGTGAAGATCTGCCTGGTTCATTCAGGAGGTGGTTTCACCTAAGCCTGCCCTAGGCCTTACAAAGCTTCTCCTGAGCAACGCAGGGTCTGTGCTCTCTGATTCATGAGGAATGGAACGGAAGCAAAGGAAGGAGGAATCCAGGTGAGACAAGCAATCCCACCTGGCTCTCTGATCGCTAAAAGTGACAGCAGGACATGCTGTAGATCCGGTCTGTGTTGGAAAGACAGCAGGCATGTGGGAGATACTCCCTTATTCAAGGATGGTTTTCCCCACATCCGCTGAGGGCATGATTTAAGCTAGAGGGCTACCAGTTCTATTTAGCTTGCTGTATACTGCCTAGAGCTGCCTAGATGCCCTAAGCATATCCGATCTCGCCTGATTTTAGAAGCTAAGCAGGGTCGGCCCTGGTTAGTACTTGGATGGGAGACCACCAGGGAATACTAGGTGCTGTAGGCGCCTGGAGTAGGAACTGGCAAACCACTCCAGTATTCCTGCCAAGAAAACTCCATGGACATGGGGTCACGAAGAGTCGGTCATGACTGTAACGACACAACACACACACATACTACCAAGCTGCAATGACTAGGCTGAAGCAGGTTAGGCTTATCCAAGTCTAGAGAAAGGAGGACATCATGCTAACCCCAGTCTAGGAGCCTGGGGCTTGTTAAACTCTTGGTCCCACCCTCTCCTTGCAGTCATTGTGCACCTACTTTTGTTTGACAGACCTCAGAAGGGCAAAAAAGGTAGAACTCATCACCTGAATTGCATCATAAGGAGAATTACCAGGTCAAAAGGAACTGAAGGATTTGCCAGATCTCAGTTCTACCTGTGCCTTCTGCCCAGAAATAGGTCACTTGTGCCAAGAAAGACCAGGCTTTTCTGTGGCCAGATCAATGCATCGGTGTAACTCTGCAGGAAGGCATGGGACTTTCCCCTATCCCCAGCAGAACCTGGTGCAAATGGGGCATTGGCCAGTGCGCGGTCATACCGAGGGGCAGCCAATGCTCTTCTCTGTAATTGGTACTCCAGACTTCAGGGTGCCTTTAGCAATTTTGTTCAGCTTAATTCCATGCAACGGATGACTTACTGACCTAGATAAAGCACTTTTTAGGGAAGAAAATATAGCAGGTATCCCTTCAGTGGAGCATAAACCATTTTTGGAGCTGATCATTCCTTGAGCTCTATCAAAGCATCTCCGATCAGCTGCATGCCAGACAGGCCTCTTGCTTTGAAACCACCCCAGCGTTTTTCCAATGGGGGGGGTGAAGAGGAGGAGAGAGGGAAGAAAAAACGGCTGCTTATGCTGCGGAGTGCAGAAATGTGCAGACAAAGCCTCCAGTCGCTGCAAACCGCACCCACATCTTGACTGCGCAGAGCGCTAAATTTATAATCAATCTCATTTATTGCTCAATGCAGTGCTACCGAGGCAGCTGCTGGTTAATTAATACAAGGGCTAGCAGAGAGAGGGAGAGAGCGAGCATGTGCGCGGTGGGGTGTGTGCGTAGACGCAAGGCTGCAGATGCAGGGTTTCAGCCCCTTCTCTCCAACTTTCTTCATCAACGTATTAAAAGATAATTAAAATGGCCCCAGGATTTCTTCACATTCCATGTTCTTGAGAGGCTTTTATGAGGAGGGAGGGAGGGAGGAAGGAAGGATGGCAGAACAATATGTGGGTAAGCGGGCACAATTCCCCCCCCGGCGCCACCCAATTTGTCCTTGCTTTCAACTCAGGGGTGCAGATCAGCCATTGCTTGACAAGCGTGCTTGTGATGGTGGTGGAGGCAGGATGTGACCTGTGCCAGTGCTGTGAAAGTCCGTGTGTCGTTTACTGGAAAAAGCAGCACTTGGAAAGAATTTAGCTTTTTCTTTGTGGGACCTTTCTGTTGCACCACCCCCCCCCCCCGGTGAATTTTTCCATAAAAACCATTTCAAAAAAGGGTGCAAAGAGGAAAAACTCTGGGTTTGTCAAATAGCTCCAGGAAAAGTGCCGCTGGCAGCTAGCTCTGTGGAGAAAGGAGTTCAAGCATCCCTGTCCGGTGTGTTGCTTAAGAGGCAGTCATGCTTTTGGCAAAGCTGAAAACCTTTTGCATTTGGCAGGTGAACTTGGAACTGGAAGGCCAAGTCCAAAGAGTTCTGGCCACTGGCAGCAGACAGTATGAGTCAAGTTCAAACAGCAGCACACAGGAGTGTACCTGCTAATAAAGGAAAGTTGAAAACTGAAATTTTGCCAAGAAAAAAAACATAACTCCTGGATAAACCATGCAAACCGCGGCAAACCGCATGCTTACTTTATATAAAGCAAAGCAAAAAGCAACATGTTCTGCTTATGTATTGCCCCATTGTGCTTAATGGGCTGCCTAGATGCCTTAAGCACATCCGATCTCACCTGATTTCAGAAGCTAAGCAGGGCCAGGCCTGGTTAGTACTTGGATGGGAGACCACCAGGGAATGCCAGGTGCTGTAGGCGCTTGGAGTAGTAGGAACTGGCAAGCCACTCCGGTATTCCTGCCTAGAAAAACTCCATGGACATGGGGTCACGGAGAGTCGGTTACGACTGTAACGACACAACATCATAGGGCTTAATGCACTACTTTCTGGGCAGTTTACAATTTAATTGTGCAGGGTACACATTGCCCACCCCACCCCCAGTGATCTTGGCACCCATTTTACTGTTCTCAGAAGGCTGGAAGGCTGAATGTACCTTGAACTGGCTACCTGGGGTTGAACCCCAGGCCCTAAGCACAGTTTGGGCTCCAGTACGGCAGTTTAACCTCTGTGCCACATAATTTGCTTTGGGGTTTTTAAAACTAGGAGGAGGGGCAGTAGCATTGGACCCCCAGTCCGAAGAAATCTTAATTAGCCATTGCAATTAGCCATTGCTTCAGACTTGTGGAAAAATGTATGCTATGGGGGACGTAGGTGCAGGAGTGGTAATGAAATGGAATAAAAAAAAAAAAGAACCTCTTTTCTCCCATGGATCCACTTGGTGTGAAAAAGCAGTACCTGTGAACTTCTTTGAGTCCCACTTAGCTGGACTTGCCACATTGTTCTGTTTGCAGTCATCCCTGCTTTGGTTGCCTTGAAAATACAGTGGACCCTCGTATAACAAACGGTTGGTATAACATAAAATCTGTAGAACATAAAAAATTCCAGAGATAGCGGAAATCTGCTTTACAGACTCGCCTATGGGGTGAATCCGTGCAACATAAAAATGGTCGTGATTAGGGATTACTCCGTTTTCAATTGCATTCCTATGGGAAATTTGTACAAAGGAAAATTTGCTTAACAGAATTTCATTTGGAACAAGTTAATTCCTTTATACAAGGTGCCACTATATACCCATTGTATGTATACAAGGTACCAGTGTTCCCATCGTTGTTCAGTCAACTTACACAATGGTATCATTGGTTATGAGCACTCAACTTCCTTTGAAAAAAATGATCTGATAATCCTGACCCAGACTACACAGCAGTTGTGGGCATCATTGAGTAAGCATGCTAAGCGCTTCAGTATCTGAAAAGCCACGGATCCACGTGATGTCCCTCTCTTTTCATTGCTAGGAGGCGGTGGGGCCAGTGGTGGCGGCGACAGTAACTATAATGATGGTAAGTTCACTCATGTCCCGGGCATGGCATTTTCTCTCTGACTTGAAAAGAATTGTTTTCCCTTGCCTGCAGCAGGCATTGGATACCCGCTGCCCTTCAAATTTTGAACCACTACACCCATTGTCTCTTGGCCAGACCAGCTGCAGCTCATGGGAGAGAAATATATTAACTTTAGGTATTCCTGTGAATCAAAAGGGGATTGGACCGATTCCTGGAGGAAAAGTCCACCCCAGGTTCCAAACCATGATGGAGATGTGTCATCTCCAGGCTTAAAAAAAAAAAAAACCAGGGTACTTCAAGGGCCAGTGCAGAGGAGTGGTATCAGGAGACAGAGATCTAGTACCGCACGCTCCCAGAGACATCTGGCAGGGTGACTGTGTGATATAGGAAGCTGGACTAGATGGGCCTTTGGCCTGATCCAGCATGGCTCTCCTCATGTTCTTAATATTATCTCTTCCGTAATGCAGGCCTTGGATAAACATGAAAGGGCAGAATGGTTTGGACTCCAAATGCCACAGTGGCCGTTTTCAGCCTGAACTTGGCATTTATTGTCCTTGCCTGGAGGATTAAGCAGAAGTCAGAGCTGTTTTACTCAAATAGGGAAGCCATCATTTGGGGTTTCCCTTCAAGCAAACCACTTTGATATTAGAGGGCATAAGGAACAGGTTGAACACTGCACGGTCGGGGAAGCCACTCTCTGAATCAGAGAACACAGGAGCCGTTCTCCTAAAGCAGGCAGCAAGCAAACCAACATACGAGCAATAAGCTAACATGGGAGGGACAGAGAAATCAATGAAGGCTGAAACGGAACGGAATGAGAAGCATTAAGCATGTTTCTCCAACTGGCTTTTTGCAGGCGCCTTGGTAGAGACTGGGACGATCGCTGGGATTGTCAGTGGCCTCGCCATGGCTCTGATTGGCGCCGTGAGCAGCTACATCTCCTACCAACAAAAAAAGTTCTGCTTCAGCATACAGCGTAAGTGCCTTGGGTCTCCTCCTCGCCTGCATCCTGCGTTCATCAGCTCTCGGACCTTCGTCGCGACTGTCAATATCCTCGAATCTCTCTATTGTAGTGGGAAATTTCATTAATCCAGATTTAGAATTCAAACAGGATTTTAATTCTATTGAACTTGTTCTAAACTTAATAGCAACTTAACGTTGGAATGGAATTAAGATGCCTAGAGTATTTCATCTGTTAGTATTTGGCTGGAAGCGTCAGCTCCTGAACAGTAGTAAAAGGCAGTAGGGATGTGTGGGAAGACGGGCGGTATGAAAATAAAATAAAATAAAATAAATAGTTAGGAGGGGGAAGACGCCGTGCACTTTTGAGAACCTGGAGAAAGGATGTAAGGCTGAGTTCTGTTGACGTACAAGCAAGATTGTTTCGAGTGTAAATGTGTTGCGGCATCCACCTCTTATGCGGCCCGACTGGGGGAGCCACGCAGCTCTGATGTTCTGTAGGGGCTGCAAGAACCAGTCACAACTTCCAGGCATAAAGGCTTCCTGGCATATGCCCACTTTTTAAGAGACTAGCTGTCAAATGGGGGACAGAGCTGTCCATGCAAATCCCATAGTATGGAGGAAGTTTGCAAAGGGCACCCTTACAGAGGCCCCATACATGGGTCTTTTCAGCCCCCCGTGTTACTCTATATCCCAGTCTGCATAGAACAGTGGTGGCGAACCTTCGGCACTCCAGCTGTTTTGGACCACAACTCCCACAGTCCTTTGTCATTAGCAATACAGGCTTGGAATTCTGGGAGTTGTGGTCCAAAACATTTGGACAGTGGGCTTGCTGTGATCTTGACTATTATATGTATCGAAATCACTTGTGCAGAACTAGATACCTAAGTATAGTAGATGAATATCAGATAAAGTATAAAAATCTGTGGAGAAGGTTTCAATTAGTATTGTGTCAGCTACATAATTGCTGTTTATAAATGGGTTTATCCATTTTACCATGTTTTTATGAACGTTAAGTCCTTTGTAGAAGGGAGTTGTTATTTTCTTTGAATTTTGATATTTATAGTATTATAGTATTGGTATTTATATACCGCCTAGCATGGCCTCATTTCCAAATGGGTGGTATAAAAATCCAATAAAATAAAATAAAATAAAATAAAATAAAATAAAATAATAAAAATGATTCCTGTATGAAAATGTTTATTGAAACACATCAGACATTTAATTGATATTAATACTCTCTCCTTTTCAATTAAGATTCTTGGGTCCTTGGTTTCTTCTGGGGAGAGACTGCCCAAACTTTGTCCAAGAATAACAGTTTATCTTGGATTTTTCCAAAAGATGGACCTGAAAAAGAGCCCTACATCTCTGATGTTATGTTTAGCCCACTGAAAAGCCAGTATGGTGTAAGGGCTTGAGTACTGGAGTTCTGATTGAAAACAGTCTATATCAAATTTCAGTGCAAGCACAACAATTTAAGGGACAAACCCATTTCTTAGTCCAATCACAGATTCTAGAAAAATACATATATACTAGAGATGGGTGGTGCTGTGCGTATGAATGTTGACATACCAAAACACTTCATGCTGCTCTGTAGTATATAAATATACAAGACCCCACTCTTTTTTGGCATCGTCCTTGGTGTTGTTGAACGGACAGTTTGTTGTAACTGGTTGTTGTAACAGTGCCTTTTTTAATGATTGCATATCAGTTTGGCTACTGTTGGTCTTTGGATGACAATGTTGCCTCCTGTTCACTGTTTTCAGAGGGCCTGAATGCCGAGTACGTGAAAGGAGAAAACATGGAAGCTGTGGTGACTGAGGAACCACAAGGTGAGATTTTTTTTAATGTACGGAATGGCCAGCTACTTCAGGCTGGCATGAACTTTGTTGACATCCTTGAGCCAATAGCGCACCCAAGGACAGTTGGCAGATGACTCAACCCAACAGACTGGTAAAATGGCTTTCCGCTAGATTATGCATTGCAAAGATATTCCAGGTGTCACCTAAACCTCTTCCAAAGGTGGTCTTAGTGAGAAAGGGGTGACATCCAAACTGTCCAGGTTCACAGGTGGCTGTTCAGCCAATGCAACCGAGTACTTGGCCATGAAGAAAACGAAACAGTTCAGTCAACAGCAGCTTCAAAATATAGCAGGCATAGTGGAAATCTGTTAGAGGCCATCAAGAAATGTTTGACATAAAATGGAACTAGATGGATGTTAGATCCAAACATTGTACTTATTTCTAGAAAATAGTTCACATAATCAGGACATGAGAGTACTATATTTTTCCATGTATAAGACTATATTTTTATTAGAATTGTTAGACTAAAAATTTAGGGTTGTCTTATACACGGAAGTAAGCCAATGAGAAAACCACACAGTAGAGAAACTGTTATTTTGGGCTAGAAAATTGGGAGTTGTCTTATACATGGGGACATTTTAGAGACAGAAAAAATGTGGTATTTAAAGGTCTAATATCTTCCATACTATATATAAAATACATTTTTATATTATGCTTAATAAGTTGATTTATTGGCAGGCTAACCTCCTTAGCAGATATTGGTAAGGAACAACAAAATGAAGGACTGCACAAGATTAAGGGGGTCAGGAATTATTTTACAAGAGCAGGCTACAATAATATGATCCACCATTGTTGTTATATTTTTAAAAGTGCACTGTGGCATGTATTCAAAGTTTACATTTCAGGCTTGATATCTGGGCACCATTTGGTTTCCTAATACAACGTTTCACTAGCGTTTTTAATAAATAGGCTATTGAAGAAGATGGTTGGGTTGCATCCAGGCTGATCTATTTGAAAGTCACGATTGAGCAACACAGCATACACACATGCTTTTAACATCGCACCTGGCTCGTGGATACCTGTGCTTTTACTAATGGCACTATGACTGATCGTCCTATGTTTTTGTGTTCCCAAGTGACTTTACTCTGGTGCAGTCCTTAATTTGAATTGTTACCCAAAGCAGCCCACAGATTTGACACATGTGCAGGACAGCAAGCAGTTCAACAGAAGGGTAGGGGTAACTCCTTACAGTTGAAGGCGGCAGACACGGAAACCTATTGTTTTGGAAAGTGATTTCTTGTGCGTTGTGTTACCTTGATGTGGACTCATGCTTTACCTTTTCCACTTTTCTCCTTAGTTAAATATTCTGTCCTAGAACCACAGTCCGCAGAACCTCCGCCACCGCAGGAAAATGCAAAGGTGTGATTCTGAGACGTGCTGGACAAGAATCAGGCGATGGCAAACACAACACACACACGCTTCTCACATGCTTGTAATTTAGCTTTTTACAAACATTTGATTTAGTTCCAAAGCTATTTAAATGTGCGTTCTTCTGACTAGGACAGGCTTCTTCTTATTGTGATAGGCTGTAGTAGGTTGATTGAAATGTTTCTTCCGGTTTTACTTTTTTGTGTGTGAAGAGTTGTAGGTTTACATTGACATGGTCACGTAGGAGTTTTGTCAGGTGGAATACAAAGTACGAGGGTGCTTCAAAGTGGTGTTTCATAGTAGAGATAGAGTTTTTCATGAACAGTGGCGGGAAAGCAGCTGAAGTAGTGAGTACAGGTGTGAGAACAAATGAAGTGCCTGTAAATCAACAATCCAAAGCAAACCATTGAGAAAAAAAAACCTTTGTAAAATAACTTTTAGCCAACTTTCGGCTGTTGACATTAGTGGCAGCTTCCACTGGCAACAGGGAAAGTTACAAGGGAGCTGCAGGGTGGAGTTTTCGTAACGACACCTCGAAATAATACAAGTGCCTGTAGGGTAATTTAGTCTTTGTTTGACTGCCAACAGCTAGTACCATTTGCCTTGTCCAAATGGACTTCACTATAGCTATAAACAACCTAGTTTTTTTGCTACCAGAACCCTATGCAGGTAGTTGTCGTGTATGCAGTGTTTCCTATTTAAAATCCAGGGATTTTTTCAGGAGTTCAGAAACGAGCCTCTACCTAACCACCTTTCATGTCAGCCACAGGAAAGAAAATGAAAAGATATCTATCCCCACCCTGAATAGTTTCATAGACTTTGTGAGCACAGATTGCAGATTATGTTCTTTGTTGCTCCGGCTTTATAGCATATGCTACATGTTTGGATTCCAGGGACTGGAAGCCCAACTCTATGCAGTCTACTGCATTGGCCTCTCTGAACGGTTGCGCTCCAGGGACCTTATGCAGTGCTATGGTACAGCGAGAAAGGTTTACGTTTCTCCGAGTCCCCCAGCACCCCACGAGAGACAGGTGCTTATAAGAGGAAAATTAATAGCTTCCTAATATTAGAAGGCTTCTTTGCTTGACCCCACCCTGCCAAAATTGAATTGTTGGCATTAGTGGTCCATGCTTTTTTTTTTTTGCCTGTCCCTGTAATCATGCAGATCCTCCACTCAGGGCTGGTCTAGACAAAGGAAATATGGTGAGACAAAATAGTGTACCACTTTAGTATGGAAGTGGCAGCGACGGGGTGGGGGGGATGGATTTTATGTGCCATTTCACTTGGTCCTCTTACAAGTCTCATTTCAGTGGCACTTTGACATTTCGGTGTTTTAACAAGTGCTCGGTTCTGGGAAATTCAGCCATCCTCCATCCTCCACACTACGAGAGACGGAAGGATCAGATCCAGTCTTCATGTGATCTGGCAACAGAATCATCTTCTTATACAAAACCCAGCAAGTTGCTTTTTTTAAAATATTGCCAGTTTGTGGGCGTGGGGGAGGTCAACTATCCAGGCCACTTGCCATCCCGTTCAATTTAATCCTGCTTGTTTTCTGTGCGACTCTTATTTTTAGCTGCATTATAGCTAGTACAGTCTTCCAGCAGTGGATGGTCTGCATCTCAGACAGGGATCCTTTTTCCAATACTGCTGCTAAAGCTTTGTTCTCTCTCCACTACTCTGTTTAATCTAGAGATATCTGCAAGTCTTGTTACTGCCAAGTGTCATAGAGCCTGCAGTAATCTGAGATCAAAACCTGCCCTGGATTATTTTTAGAGTGTGCGGTTAATGGCCCTATAGTTCACCACTAGATTAAGGTGCCCCACTCTTTTACCTTGTGAATAAGCAATGATATTACTGAGCCAACTGAAGGAGTATCTAAGGGTTTTTTGTTTGGGGGGGGGTTCTTTTTTGTAGATTAAATACAGACCTGGCCTAATCGCAGTGTGTATCATACAGGGGTGAACAAGCAATCTCTGTGTTCTCTTTCCAGAATTTGTCTGTATACCAGCAAGTCTTGAGCAGTTTTCACAGTGAGTCTTAGTTTGTTGATATTAATACAGGAAGCTGGAAACATGAGTACAGTACTCTGGTTCTACAGCAAGGGATTAAGCCTGTTTAAGCATTTAATTGCATAAATAGAATCGCCGTGCTTAGAGGAAGTTCTTAGCCTCTCTGTTGTTCCTTAACACAGAAGGTGGCATTAGAGAGGAAACATTCCTATTTGCATGCCAGAGCCTATGAACCTACTTTTACGTACAAACTTAAGAGTCCTTGTGTATTACTCAACATGCAAGCACATTGTCCAAGTGTGGAGGACGTGACGGGAGAGAATGGAAAGTCAAGAATGATGGGCGGCCAGCTCTGCACTTAGCCAAAAGTAGTCAGCTTGCTGGACAGATGTTTCTAAGTGAGATGTTTCCCAAGGAGGTAAATTCCTTAATTCAGGACACCTATCATTAATGCTGGACCAGGACGCAGAGGTATAATTAGGTCGAGGTAGTTATATTCTTATTTTATATGTTGGTTTGGGCCAAATTCTTCTGATTCCGATGGAGCTGGTTTCCCTGTCAGGCCGATAAAACTGTCGCCTAACTGCTGTGGAAATCCCTTCTGCTCTGTTTTTATGTCGTTAAGTTGCATTTCAAAAGCCTTACAGTAGTTTTAAAGAAATAAGATGTCTTTTTTGAATGTATTGAGCGCTCATGATAATGCCGCAGTGCTCTTTTTATTTGTTCAAAGTGTTTGCTTTACTGTGGGCTTCTAGGGGGTTAAAAAAACAGGGTGGTGGTGGGGGAATAATAATCAAAGGAGGACTAGAGCTTACTTGCTTGCTTGTAGTGTGTTTTATAGCTACCGAAAGGGAAGCCACTAAAAATTAGGTCTGTGTTGTGGGACTCTGTGACATCTGGGGAGAGGATGGGACAAGCTACCTGGAAAGTCAGCCTGGTGGAGCCTCCCGCCCTGGAAGTGATCTATCTGCATGACTTCCGACTTGAGGCTGCCCCTTAAGATCCTGCAGAATAGGTTTTTAGGAAGGTTGTGGTTTGCAGATTTTGCAGAGCACAAATACGTCCCCCGCTACCACACAGCTGAATTTACATAATGACATATTTCAAACTATTGTAACATATCTTTCTAATTTTTTTTAAAACTTGAGTCCATCAAAGATTAGAGTAGAAGAAAGTAGTGCATCTTTAGATAGATAGCGGGGAGATAATAATAATAAATGTTGCTATGACACTAGTACTTGCACTAGGCGTCATTTTCTCAGATAGTCTGAAGTAAATATAATTCATTATTTCTATTTGCCAATGATGGGAAATGTTTCTGTAGATGTAAGTTGTCAATTTTGTTGTATTTCTATTTACTCCACTGTTCTGCCACGGATCAGAAATCTTGAAATTCAGTACTTCTCAGTGTTTAAAAATAACCCACTAACCACTTACAATGTGTATGTATCACAGATTTTTGTTGAACAAAACCAAAAACAGCAGTTTCCATTAAGGAAAAAACACCAGATTTTCAAGCTGTGGACATAGATTTAACCTTCAAGATACTTCCTTCCCCCAAAGCCTTTTTATATCAATTTGGTAAATGGCTTATGCCTTAATGTACATTTTAGGTAGAGTATGCAATTCAGACTATAAAACTGCATAGCAAAATGGGAGCAAAAAAGAAAAAGAGGAATTCAACAGCAGTGCAATTTACCATTCAACATGTATTGAGGGCTTTAGAAATGAATTTTCAAAATGGAGATACGTATCTGGATGGAGACCACATGCAAGTCACCAGATGATCTAGACACACGTATTGAATGGTCTCTCCATCTGGAAGTCCATAGGCAGCAGCTGATTTCTCTAGTTCTTTGTGCGAGAGCAGCAACTCAAGGCTCCTACACCAACCGGGGGAGGGGGGCCCCTCTCAATTTACCTGTCCCCCCCTCATCTCACCCTATGGTTGTAATTCCAAGCTTAGGAGAGCCGCTTTGTGTTTTAATAGAACTTTGAGACTCATCAACCAGAGAGGAGGGTGACAACCCTTGAATAAAAATTAAGCACCCAGGGGCTCCTGAGCGTAGGGCTTGGCACAGGAATTGGCAACCCATGTCCGAGACAACCTCCAAACACCTTTCACACATAAACCCATTCCTGCTCCGTAGCGGTCTTTTCCAGCAATGCCATTTAGGAGGGACGCCTTAGCCATTGCACATGGCAGACAACACGGAGGCAGAAACCGGTGCTGGTTGGCTGCAAAGAAAGCAATCCAGAAACTTACTAAGGAATCCTGAAGGGTTACCGGCAAGCAACTCGATAAGAAGATTGAGCCAGATGTCTGGCCTCAATCTCTCTACCCAACCCATCTCCCAAAATACACGCAGGGGGTTGTAAATGGAAGGGACAAAGCATAGCCTTCTGGTGTTTCCGGACTGCAGCTCCTAGCACTTGTTACTACTCTTGGCCATGTTATTGAAGTCTGGATTGATCCAGGGACATCAGAAGGGCGCGTTGCTGCTGTACAAAAGATGAGAGAAATGAAGTTAATTTGCTCCCAAGTTGCATTGCTGTAGAATCTCTGTGGCAGTAACTCTGCAAGAAAGTTCTCAAGAAAGCAGAGGCATGGACTGTTTTTTTTTTTTAAAAAAAATCCTTTTATAGCAGAGATGACCAGGATTGAGGTTGGGGCTCTTTTGCAGAGAAAGCATCTGCTTTGATTGTTTAAAACATCACATTATGACCTCTCCCCAGCGGGACCTCCTTTCCATTGTCTGTACATACAACCAACAATCTCTTTGGCTTCTCCTGATTTCTCTGTAACACCGCCAACTGCACAGAACTACACCTCAAGAAGAGATCCATTTGTTTTTCTACTCTGCTTTTTTCAAATTAATTAAATGTCCTAATTAAAATATCTGTGCTCTTGGAAAGCAATGTAAATACGTTCAGCCAGATGTTCCAGAATAGGTCAAATGGCAAGCACTGAAATCTTCCATCAGGCCAAAGAAGTATATAAGGCCCCTTGTGTGCCCGAGTTTATGCACAGCAGACACACTTGCAAGTTAAAGGAAGAAAGGTGATTCGAGGAACTGTTTGCCTAAATTTTGCAAAGTTAAAAGAATACTGCTGGGGATCAAAACATTTGCTTAAAACTTGGAAGCAAGTGTCTTGATTTCATACCATTCCCACTTGGTTTGCTCCATTGCCTCTTTCTTACCTTTTGTCTTCCTCACCAAAACATTTTCAGCCAGAGCATCAAGTGCTGACTTTCTCGTTCTATTAACGGAAAATGGTTCTGCTCATTACGTTATGATCCTTGCTGAGTGAACTATTCGCTGTTGTGTGCATTGGTGTTCATCCGAAAGAGGTGCATAGATTTACAAACAAAATGGGGCTAAACCAAACCAAAGAGGGTGCAGGAAAGCTCAGTAAGCAGAGTAAAAGAATAGATGGATCGTGTCCTGAAGACACCAAGTTTTTATTTAAGCAATGCATACATACCTTTGGGCAATACAGAAATGACTGGTCCTAGATGAAATCTGACCATTAGGCTGTTAAAGGCAGACTCATTTTGCTGAAGGGCATATAAGAATTATGGGGGAGGGTATCTGCCCTTGATTGCTGAACTACAAACTGGAAAACAATAAAAGAAAGGCTGACTTGTACAACAATTCTGTCTCTCTCTCTCTGTGTGTGCGTGCATATTCAAATAAGTGTGAAATGGAAGAGATAATAGAAAAGCTTCTGAGTTGATCTTCCTAGAAGAAGTCAAGCCACTAAATCTGCTAGCAAGGAATACTGCTCAGGGGGCTCAGTGAAAGGCCTTTCTCATCCAGCACATATTGAGGTGCATTTCTGGTGCCCACTTCTAGCTGACAGAGGAAAAGCTGAGTCCCCCCCCCCCCTTAAAATGAGGCGAGGAGGAGTCTCCCTGTTTTGTGCCTTTAAAACAAACCAAACCAGGGATGGTGCTGCGTTGACCGCTGGTTCCTCTTGAGACCAAAAGTTAACCAAGTTGTAGACTGAGTTAACACTTCTGCTCACACTGGCTATTCTGAACGTGATACCATGATCTGCAAAGCGGCCAAAACCAAGGCATACCCTAAAAAGGACATCAGATGTTCTCTCTCTAAACAGTTTAACACGAACGGTATTCCCAGTTGTTCGGGGTTTTTTTTTTTTTTTGAAATCTGGCAGAAGTGGGGCCGTTTGAGAAAATGGAAGACTGAATACCTGGAAAGTAGGCACAAATAAAGAGCAAAAGGAACAAGCCAGAGGTGACCCACAGGGGGCTGACCAACCGATTGACCAACCAACCGTTTGGGCACCATTGTTCATAAGCCTTATTAAACTGCAGAAGGCTAATAAGGGATACTGTCCCATCGATGTCTGCCTCCTACTGCTAGTGACATTTTGGGGAGTAAATAGAAGGTGTGTGGGTCCTTATTGGGTCCTCAGCCACTATACATAAAGCCTCCAAAGGGCAACTACGAAAAAAGAAATTCCTGATTTAAAGGCATCTCCTACAGTACGAGACAAAGAATATTGCTGCAATGTTACTCCACCCCCAACCTTTCAATATGTATAAGGTTCAAAAAATCTTGTATTGGAATTCAAAGAGTTTAAAAGCTTACCTGTTGCCAGCTGTTTTTTCCCCTTCTGAAATACATTTGAACATTGATTAAGCGACTAAGGAGCATGCATCTGTTTTATAGTTTTTAGACGCCTCCAATAAGTGGACTTTGTAGGATTTTTCATGAGCAACCCCAAATTTACTGCTAGAAGGAAAAAGGCTGCATCATAAATGGCAACATCTAGGCATGACATCAACACGGATGAAGGAGAAAATATCTCTTCAAGGACTAGAAATGGTTGAATGACACATTTTTGAAGGAGTACCAACTAGGCTTTTTGCAGGTGAGGTCTTGAGAACAGATAAGAGTCACCAACATAACCTCCCCTCCCCGGCTTCTAATTTTACCTGGCCTCCCCCCCCACCCCCCAAGCCAGAGAGGAGTAACCCAGCACCATCAGGATATAATATGCTGGAAGACAGTGGTCCTTTGCCTGAGCAGCAAATGTCGCTAACGGTAGCCCCGCTGGCAACTGGCAAGCTTATTGACAAATATGTTTTGGTTGAGAGTGGGATTGCCCCGTGCAGTTGGGGGGGGGGGAAGTGGCCACCGACAATTCATAGGTGAGCATGTCTTGCACATGGATGCCCAGAACAGCTTCTGATTTGGCGGCTCTGCAACATTGAAATGGGAGGTGCTCCAGAGACCTTGAAGCCGAGGCCTCTGGGAAAGGCAGCCCTCTGCCCTTCCTGACGTTAATGACCGGCTATGGCTCCGGTTTAGCTGCCTAGATGCCCTAAGCACATCCGATCTCGCCTGATTTCGGAAGCTAAGCAGAGTTGGCCCTGGTTAGTACTTGGATGGGAGACCACCAGGGAATACCAGGTGCTGTAGGCGCCTGGAGTAGGAACTGGCCAGCCACTCCAGTACTCCTGCCAAGAAAACTCCATGGACATGGAGTCACGTAGAGTCAGTCACAACTGTAACGACACACCACACACACACACACACACACATGGCTCCGGTTGTGCCTTGAAGAACATGCCTAGAACAGCTTTCACAAAACCAGCCCAGACTTTATTATCCCAAGGAACCCATTTAGAATTGCTTTCTCTTTTTTAAAAAAATGTTTTAATCAGCATCATAATCACCACCACTATGATAGCAGTTTTCTCCAAAAGATTTGAAAAGCATTTTTTTCTGGATGCCCTCCTTACAGAGGAGTGTTGGGGCTTGCATAGACTTATATGCAGTAAGAATAACATATGGCTCCTGTGTACAGTTTTTTTTAAAACTGAGCTATGATAAAATATTTGGCTCTGCAGTTCACACATCTAGATGTCTAGTGAGACAAAAAGGCCATTTCTAACTGAACAAGTTACTCTACATAAATTAATGAAGTGATTGAATCAACTCTGCATTTTCACTCAATGTGAATGAAAGTGGACAGGAACTGCAGAACACTTGGAAAAAAATAGTATTCAATAATCTAAGCTTCAAATATGATTTAACAACAGCCAGGTGGCTCAGTTGGCAAATCCTGCTTAATATTTAATGGCGTGTTTATTCAAAATATACAACTGTGTATAGTATTAAAAATTAAATTGTTTTCAAAGTGCATTGTCACAACTGTTCCAAGAAACATAGTTATTTGCTGTGGCTCTTGCCTTTCTCTCAAAGGGAAAAAAGTGTATCAAGTACCAAATGAGGGTTCCCCTCTTAGAAACTAGGGTCTCTTGGCAGTTTTGGTTGGGGGAAGGTGGGGAAAGTGTGGTCTTTGTGCCGTCAGCCTGGCTTCCGGCTGGCTTGTCACAGGTTGCTTAAGAGAAAAGTTAATTTTCACACTGTCAGTCCAGTGAGAGGCTTCAAAAAGACACACGAGGGAAACTAGCAACCAGGGTAGTAGGCAACACATCGTATTTGGCCTTGGTAAGACAAGACACCGGGAAGAGGCGACGCGGCCTGATAACGCTCAGGCAAATTGATCTTCTGCCGGTGAGTCTGAGTCTGTGGGAGACCCGTGTACCTTGATGGCCGTCCCCGCATCACACAGAGGTGTGCACTGGCGTGGCGGCAGGAGACGACCCCCGGTCTGAGGAGGAGGAAATGGATCGGGCAGAGGCTTCCCGCTGCAGCTCCTCTACTTTCTTCTGAAGCTCAGCTCGGATGGCAAGGAGTTCCTTCAGATTCTGATGAACAGGCATCTGTTGGAAATTAATGCTTTTTTAACAAATGTGAGCAGACTTTAAAAAAAAATCTATCACAAAATTCCAAAACAAAATAAAAATAAAATATCGGGCCCAGCGTTTACTGAAAGAGATGTTCTGAATAAACGGTCTAACAAACAAACTAAGTAACACACTTAAATTCACCCATGCACAGCATGGACAAGGGTCCTTCGCCAGAACAGACAGAAGACGAGAGCACACCTCTGCCCATAATAAGGCTGTGCCATCATCACTCGGTTACAAGCCCCGTTTCATTCATATTCAAGAGAAGGGCAAAAGAAGACCCAGACCAGAGAACATTATTTGTGGGCAAGCTTTTCAAGCCAGGTGGGAGAAGAAAAAATTGGAACCGATTGGTGGTTTACATTCAAGCATCCTCTGCAGTGATGGCTCCCTGAAATAGGTGCACAATTCTTTCCCTCTGTATATTATTAGTGTCACTATGGATGGCTTATGGTCTGCTGCTAGGCAACGCTTTGTGAGCACTACATGTTTCCCGTTCTGCAGCTGAACAGGCCCAATGTGAGGAAGGGAGACAAATCCAATGCCCGTTCTATTCCAAGTTCCCACATGGGGTGGCCTAATCCAGAAGTGGGATGGGAGGATCTCTGCCATCCCTCCATATTGGTGCTTGTGTGCATACCGACACACACATACACACAGAATTACTTTGCACTAATCTAGCTGTAAAATTGATTAAAAGCAACTCCTCAATAACTCTTACGGTTCTTCCTTAAGTAATTTAATTAGGCTACAACGATAATACAAGTCGTTAGCATCAATAAACAGAAAGATTAATCTTCCTCCAATAGATTCAGAAATTAACTAATTTCTAAAGGCAATGCTTATTCAATTAAATAACCCCCCTATACATATATTTCTTTAAATATGGGAAAATAACCACTAATGCTCACTATTAAATGAATATTAGAAACTCTCAAGAAGCCTTCAACTATAAAAAAGTCATTATTTATTGCCACTTCAAGGAGGGAAGTGCACATCTTGACTAATAATGCACAGGCAAATGGCCTGTATATTTTGGAACCAAAGCTAGGTACCTCAAGGAAGAACCCATTGCCACAGCGCCTGCCTTGATAGCTACCCACCATTTGCTTCCAGAGGGGCAGCAACATTACTTTATTGCAGTGGTAAGACCTAAGCACATCCGATCTCGCCTGATTTCGGAAGCTAAGCAGGGTCGGCCCTGGTTAGTACTTGGATGGGAGACCACCAGGGAATACCAGGTGCTGTAGGCGCCTGGAGTAGAAACTGGCAAACCACTCCAGTATTCCTGCCAAGAAAACTCCATGGACATGGAGTCACGAAGAGTCGGTCACGACTGTAATGACACAACACACACACAAGACCACAGCATGTCTTGTGGCACCTGTAAGCACTACCAAGTTTTAGTTGGCATAAGCCTTCACAGATGG
The DNA here is from genome assembly GCA_023846285.1 of Phrynocephalus versicolor. Taxonomy (NCBI): domain Eukaryota; kingdom Metazoa; phylum Chordata; class Lepidosauria; order Squamata; family Agamidae; genus Phrynocephalus; species Phrynocephalus versicolor. Next base: position 2,107,251 of record JAHTLZ010000280.1, on the reverse strand, counting down.
TAACCTTCTGGGGACTGGAAGAAAGACCTGCAAAAGCTTATGCCAAACAACTTGCAAGCCTCTACGGTCTCACAGGACTCTTTGTTGATTTCACTGTAGATCCTTTCTTCTCCATCCTGCATGGAATGTTTGATGAGTACAAACTGCATACAACCAACTCGACATAGAGAAGCTGGAGGTTCCCCCCACCCCATGGCAATTACATAAAGAACTGTTTTCGTGCAGCTGTGTTAAATCGCATCTCATTCAACCTGTCTGGTGTAAGAATTCTTTTTACATTAGGTTAGCAATTAGAGCCATTTCAATTCATGATTTATTAAGCGTTTAACAGGGCCCTTACACTGTTCCTTCCACATAGCTCATTATAAGAACCTAACCCATGTGAGGCTGCTTCCCAGCCCTACAGGTATGATGGCAATACGAAAAATCACGCATAGGCACTACATGGAAACAAAGGCTTTTCTCACCCATCCAGCGTGGCAGCTAGGATTTTTCCTTTGAAAATATCTAAAAGGAGATGAAGATGACTGCACATGTTTTCTGCTACCCGTTCACCATTGTGAACGACACAAGGACTGCAAAATCCATACCAAGAGGGTAAGTATAAAAGGCAGCATAATCACCATCCGCTTACACTGTATGAAAGTGACGGTGTTTTCCTGCGTGTCCCTTTACTAGCTCAAGGACAACCATTCAGATGAAAATTGTTCAGCACTGAATGCGCTTCATCTTCTGTAGGTTCTTTTAAAATGGTTTTGTTTTTTTGGCACTGGAAAGAAGGTATAGAATAAAGCGACTATTTTAAAGCCATTGCTTGGTTTTTCAGCCTGACCCCATCTCCATTCCAGTAGTTCCAATAGGGGAACAGGGCAAAATTAGGGAGCTCTGCTCTGCATTCCCTTGGGGAAGAGTCTCCTTAACCCAACCCCATCAAGGATTTAAAAACAGTATAACTGCTATTCCTCTCCTTCAGTGTATGAGATTCCCCGCCTTCCCCTGGTCTATGAGCTTTGGTGGGTTCTTGAAGGCCTACAAAACACAAATGACCAGAAACTGCAAGAGGATAAACAAAAATTCTCTACATGCACCAAGTTTCGCCATCATGCAATCCAAAATGATACTAGCAATTCACAACTCGTGTATGGAATCTGTGCCCAGTCTGAACATCCCACTCCCTCCTTGGTATCAGAGCTTGTGCATGAGTCAGAAAGTTAAGAACCTAAGAAGAACTCTACATCTGGGTCGGGCAATAGGGCTGTCTAGTCTAAAATTTAGTTCACAAACAACCCAGTGCCACTTGTCTGTGGGGAACCCCCAGGTAGGATCCTAGATCAGTGGTGGCAAACCTTCAGCACTCCAGATGTTTTGGACCACAACTCCCAAAATTCCGTGCCTAGACTGCCAGTGACGAAGGACTGTGGGAGTTGTGGTCCAAAACATCTGGAGTGCCAAAGATTTGCCACCACTGTCCTAGACAGCACCCTTGGTCTCACACTCTCAAGCAAGTGATACATTTAGGCATACTGGCTCTGGTTCTGAAGACAGAAAGGCATCCCAAGAAGTAGCCAGGGATGGCCTTAACCTGCATAAATTCATTCAGCCCCCCTTTCCAGGCCACTTGGGAATGTGCCACAAAACCTGACACATGTGGCACTCTTGCGCTGCGTGACTGCAGGGTTGTGCCTCCGAGACGTGCAGAACGCTGCTGTTATGGTTTAGGCTTGGATCCAGCGCAGGCAGTAAGAAAAACCAAGTGTAAGCCCTGTGTCCTCGAGAGGCACATTTTAAACATTAGAACATAAGAAGAGCCATGCTGGATCAGGCCAAAGGCCCATCTAGTCCAGCTTCCTGTATCTCAAGTGGCCCCACCAGATGCGCCTGGGAGCGCATGAGACTTGATATCTGTCTCCTGATAGCACTCCCCTGCATCTGGCCCTTGAAGTACCCTGGTTTTAAGCCTGGGGAATTACACATCTCCATCATGGTTTGTCACCTGAGATGGACTTTTCTTCCAGGAATCTGTCCAATGGCCTTTTGAAGGCATCCATGCCAGATGCCATCATCACATCCTGTGGCAGGGAGTTCTACAGACTAACAACGCGCTGGGTGAAAAAATATTTTCTTTTGTCTGTTCTCACTCTCCCAGCCCTGATCCACACCCAGTCCCTCCACAGGTTCTACAGGACAATGTTCCACACTTCATGCTTCTGTCCAGCTCTTGAAAATAAGATGTTCTACAATACCTGCTTCCGAACTCTAAAAGAACGCATCAACATAACCAGTGGGATGGCCAAAGGACGAAAGCAGCCCATGTTCCCTCTCTAAGGTGTACACTTGCACAGAGCTCCATTGGTGCAACATGGAGGAAGCTGGAGTGGAGGCTGACTTACTTCCGGTTTTCCCGCACCTGCCCAGCTGGGCGAGGTTCACACGCAGCCGGGATAAAAAATAGAGGGGAAGTTGAATGCAGCACAACTATACTTTATCAACATCTTTTACAAGGTGTTTCTCTTGAAGCTTATTGGAAACGCAAACCGAGCAGAAAAAGAAAGTGCGGAATTTAGATCAAACTGCAAAGAGATTTATACAGTTTAAAAGGATGAAAAGAAATAGGGAATATGAGTAAGAGAAGAAGGAACAAAGGAACAAATAGGCCGCAGGCATCAAAGCAGCCCATCCCCATGTCAGGAAAGCGAAATGCGTTCAAGATTAGAGAAGACAAGAAAACAGTTGTGGGAATATAAAACAACCTGCAAATTTTGAGTAGCTATTCAAATGTAGCTACTATAGTCTGAAAGGCAGAATGACGGTAGGCTGGAACACACATGCATTAAATGGCAAAAATGATGTTTAAAAAGAAAGGTTCCCTGCCCTTGTTGAGTTTCATCCACTTTTGTTATAATTCAATCTTTCAAAAAAACCTTCAGTTTGTGAATGTCGGATATTGTGTTTCTGTATCCACAATTAAAAACACCAGGATTTGCACAATATTGTGCCTGCATTGCCAGCCGGAAAAAAAAAGAAGCCACGCTTTACATGAGCAAAGAGTAGCCTGGATGCTGACAACACCAACGGGATACATACACTCTTGTGCTTACTAATATTCACAAAGTGACACCAATCCAGGGAAAATCCCACAAGCTGGCTTCATCGATAAACGCCTTCTCACACAAACATCAAGCAATTGTCACAACAAACATTTTTCAACCAGTATAAAGTCCGAAGTTTCTCTTTGCTTGAACCTCCTGAAATTTAGCACAGAGCAAGAACACAGTGTGCGCTACAGCTGCATCAAATCTGGTGCTGATCCTGAAGTCCAGTTTCAAAGGTATAATCTTTTTTGTTTGGTCTGCCACCAGTTTTATAGTTGCCTTGCAGAATGTTGATTTGCTCTGCACAAGATCACTACAGTGCACTCACACAGCAATAATATATAAAAAAGGTAAAACAACCATTCAGAGACTCCAAACACGTGTCTTTTATCACACTCCAGATCCTCATGATGTTGTGATCTGATTAACCCAATGGCTGCTGAAATGGGACCATACAAGAACTAGCAGCCTAGATGGACTGCAGAGTACATTTCTCTAGCATGTACATTCAGAGGTTAAGTTTCACTGCATTTAATGCAAGGACACATTTCTTATAATCAATTTCTGCTCCCACATGCTCATTTCACCAAGCTATTCTCCTAATAATGCCTTAGCTCAAATGCTTCTGGGACCGAGATATCTGAGAAGGAAACAAACCAGAATTCCTTTCAAACAGATGCTTCAAGGCATCCTTCTATCAGGATTTCCCACAGGGTTACTTGTGCTCTGTCTGTGGAAACTGTAATCCTACATGCATAGCATTCTCGTACTGGGTTATCAGGTGATTTCACTTTCAGTCCATATTTTATGCACCATTGCAGCAGCTTGCTGATTGGCATGTTGGTTAACAAGCCATTTATTTCTGCAACGAAGTTGTCCAGTCAAAACATTTGAGGATGATCCCAGTGCTTTACATTATTTACTGATTCACACTGCACAATTTTAAAATGACTTCACGGATTTTTAGAATCAAAATATTTTAGATATTTTTTTTAGACGGGCGGGTACATTCCTGTGTGAACCATGCAGGAAGACAAACTTCTCTGTGTACCCAATTTGTTTAACTAGATTTATTTTACTGCAGGTACTTACCACTATCATGTGACAGACAAGCAAGCAGCTTTTTATTCCCTACATTACTCTCAAATTATCCCTAATCAAGTGTTTCCCTTCCACGTATTTTGGAAAGGAAGGATCAGAAGACTCAACCACAAGTGTTGGGTACAGGCCACTTTTGGAAGCAACGTGACTATTCCACATACAACAGAATTTTTATTGTTGCTGTTGTTCAAACGCTGGCATCTCTAGGGTTGCCAACCAGTCTGTAAAATATGATTTCTGACATTCTGCAGTTTTAAACAGACTCATTTCTAGACGTACCCACCCCCCTGGAAAGAAAAGCTGAAGGATTCTCAGACAAAGACCGGTGGGAAGGTTTCCTAAGAGAAGAGGACTGTGATAAGCACCTTTCCTAACAGTCATTAAAAAAGGGAATTCTGCTTTCAGGAGTGGGGAGAAAAAGAAGAGTCAGCACAAATGGATGCTGTGGGTTAGCAAGAAAAGGCGACTTTCTAATAGGCCCTGTGAGGCCCTTGTGAATTATGTAGCTTGCATGCCTCCCGTTTCCTTCTAGTGCAGCAAAATGCAAGCTGAAGACAAAAAGATGTCATGCTAACTTGAAATGAGTCACAGATTGAAATGCACCAGATTTATAGGAAAAAGAGAAACTGACCAGATAACTAGCCCTGCTGCACATATGCCACCCTACACCTGAAGACGCGGATTTAAAACACACACAACTATATTGGGCTATAAAACAGAGGCAGGGAACTGGTTTTTCTTGAGATGTAGATGAACCACCGTTTCCACTATTCCCTTCAACGGTTATTGTGGCTGGGAGAAATGGGAATTAGGAGACTTAAGGGTCTTCCAACCCAAGCCTGGCTTATGACAAGCAAAACACTGCATTACAGTGGAACCTTGACTTACATACTGCTTGACTTGCATCATATTTGACTTGCAGCAAGAAGGGGCCTGTTTGACTTGAGTCGCAGGCTTTGACTTACATCTCGGAGCCCCGGCGCAAGGCACCAGAGTCAGGCGGCAGCCACAATCCAGCATCGCGGCTGCAGCCTCCAAACTGCTCCTGCCTTCTTCCCCTCCTCCGGCAGCGGCGGCTTCGGCGAGGCCAGCTCAGAGCACCTGGAGCTGGTCCTCGGCCTCACCGAAGCCGCCGCTGCTGCCGGAGGAGAGGAAGGGCCGGGAGCTCGGGGCTGGCCTCGCTGGTTAGACAGTCATCTCAGTCTTGTAAAAAATCTGGCTGCAGAAGTCTGGTTCACAATGGAAGCATTTTAGTTGGGGAGCTGTAAAGTTGTGGGACTCTAATGGTAAGCATAGAGTTGTTCAGAACTTGGAAGGTCAGGTTAAAAATCAGTAAAACTTAAATGTTAGACATTGTTGCTATGAACATTAAAAAGTGGAGGCATATAACTTGTGGACTATAATTCCACTGCCTCCTCCTCTCTTTGAAGAGACATTTCATTTATATCCCCAGAAGGAATCTCCTGTCCCAGTCAAATTTGTGTTAAATTGCTGTTTTTGGGGGTCTTTTTTCATCATCTGGAACGGATTGATCCGCTTTCCCATTACTTTCTATGGGAAACGTTCGTTTGACTTAAGTCATGTTTGACTTAAGTCTAGACCACTGGAACGGATTAATGACGTAAGTCAAGGTTCCACTGTATTTAGAATTCTAGTTCCAAATTTTGTCATCAGCATGCTCTTCTGGCCAACAACCAAGTGCCTCAGGCTTGAGGAAAAGAGGTGGCCTACGTTTACTGCCTGGCAACCTATGATTCCAGTGACCATAGATGCAGCCTTGGCATCAGCTAACACGATCCCTGAAAAAGGAACAGGAACAGGGATCTACACAGTATATGCCAAATAGCCTCTACTGCCAAAAGAAGTTTCTCAAAGCCTTTTCAATCATACTTCAGTGCAACACAAATGCAAAAAGAGAGTGCAGGCTGATTTACAGATGACAGCTTGTCATCTGATGACTTGTGGTAATAAGCCACCACGGAAAGAATGCCAAACCACTACAAAATTAAGCCAAAGTTGAGTAAAGCAGCAATGACAATCCAAGAGGACAATACAACCTGTGCATCATCTTCTGTTGAATGTCACCAGGTCCTTCCTTGATTCTTCATTCCCCAAACAGCACCCAGAACTTGCAGAGAAGGTAAATATGTGCTTTTCAATGAACAGCTCCTACTATCCTATAGCCAGCAGACTACCATTTGGGGACCAGCACTAAGATTCTGGGAGCTGCAGTCCAAAAATCTAAATATTACACTAGAAGAAAAGGAAGGCCATCATTTCATGGAGAGACAAATTGGGCCCACCATTGAGGTCCTTGACATGTGAAGAAAACTCCAAGAAAATCACCAGTGTCACCCAACCCTGAGCTTTGGAGACCTGGAAGTAAGGCGTCAATATCTTGCTGCTGCTAAGAGCCTCCCTATTATATAACTTTCTGGAATCCTATTGTAGAACTTAATGCTGCCCAAGTCTAATGGTGTCATCAGCCTGATTAGAAGGAATGGAAAGCTTCTTCTTCCCTACCCTTTGGGAGCTTTGGAACAGGGGAATGTACTTGTGAATGTCTCTAGTTTTCGAGGACAAGAGGGATTCCTAGCAATCCCTAGAACATGGTGAGGAACAGGAAGACGTTAATTCCCCTCAAACAGCCATGTCTGATGATGCCAAATTTGCCCAGTATAAGGTGGCACAAGAGGATTCTAGACGTGTCCAAAATTCCTTTTTTTCTACCTCATTAGCTTTGCAATTCAGGTACAGAATCAGTGCAACCAACACCACCAAAAGGGTTTGCAGCCTTTCATACAGATTATCTCTGCACAGCCTTCTCAGTGCAAGGACAAAGCCTTACTGGTTTACCCAATTTGTTTATAAATGTGTTTATAAAACAGAGTGGGTGTAATAGATCATTTTATTTCACTTCTGCCCTTGTCTGTTTGGCTTATTGCAATCCTAGGCATGTCTAAACTTCGGCCCTCCAGATGTTTTGGACCACAGCTCCCACAGTCCTTTGCCACTGAAAATACAGGCTTGGAATTCTGGGAGTTGTGGTCCAAAACATCAGGAGGGCCGAAGCTTGGACATGCCTTAACTTATAATACTTGTAACACATTTAAACCATCAAGTGCCATTAAATAAATATAAATACATCTTATTTATAATAATGTCAATAGAGAATGGCTGAAACCCAGTGGTGATTTATTTTTAAACTATACAACTATTGGTTTTATAAATATCATAAAAATGATATTAAAAATATTTGAACATTTGCCAATATTAAAATAAGATTAAAAACAAATTGTAAAAACTTTCTAAAAAGATCTAAATTTAATAAATGTAACATTCCTGAGACTCCCACTTGCTGCTTAAAAGCCCACCTGAAAGGGAAACAAGTCACAACTAAAACATATGGTGTGGAATGCATGGAGAACCTGACTCACTAAGTCTCTTCTGACTCAATGGGCCTCTTATAATGGCAACCTACCACTGGATTTCAGCCAATGGATACATTTCTAGCAGTACTTCAATGTTTAAAATGCAGCATGCCAACCAGACATGAAAGGGACAAAAAGAAGACAACTATTTGCACTTCTTTTAATTATGTTATCTCTTAATTTAAGCAATGCCCAGAATATTCCTAGATCTGGTTTTATTTCTAGATCCCCCCCCCCCCGATAGTAATCTGTTTCCAATAAAACATACCTGAGGCCTCATGCGAGGATTCCACCGTACATAATAGTTTACCCATAATTCTAAATGGCTTAGGCTTGCAACAGGATACAGGACGTGGTTTTCGTAATTTACAAAGAAAGGGTTACTGAATTCGTCAAGTTGACTGTTAACGTAGGACCACAGGGAGACCGTCCTTGTGCTTATTTCCTGGAGAGAGGGGTGAAAAAGCATTTTGTCAAGTGCACTTGAACGACAAAGCCAAGCAGTAGTTTTCAAGCATCCGTCATTGAGAGAAGAATTTCCACAGAAGATCTGTCAGCGCAGAAAACTCCTGACCATCGTGTGCGACTGTGGCGCTCAACCTTTCCTAGCATGCAACCCTTCAACAACTCCATTAAACCACCTGAGCTGCAGCATGCTACAAACAGAAAGGCCGCTTTATTCAAGGGCATTTCTATATGCAGAGCCATCCCATTGCCCTCCTTCTTGTCTACAATTTAATCCTGACGGGAAAGGGGAAAGGGGAATGGGGGGCCAGGATCATCCTGAAAGCTCCCACCACAATATTCCTTGGCATACAGGGTCAACCGGAGCCAGCATATCCATCGGGAGAGGAAATTCTTAATCACCATGAAAGCTACCTGCTCCGTCTAGGCTATCTTACACACAGGCAGAGAACCACGGTTGTTGCTATGTATTCCTGATGACAAGGGCACAGATTCTAAAGGTAGACAGTGAAAAAAGCAGTTGGAGGTTAGCAGGAAGAGATGGACTGACTCAATAAGGGAAACCATGTCCTTCAGTTTGCAAGATCTCAGCAGGGCTGTTCATGGTAAAACCATTCTGCGGTCATTCGTTCCCTTATCTTAAGTGGCTGGATTGTACGGAACCACTCCCACCACCTGAGAAGCAGTATCTACTGGTGCCTTAAAAAATAATAATACTGTAATAATAATAATCAACTTTACTGGATAAACTTAACATTCAAAATGTGGTATTTCTGCTTCCCTGTAGGAAGAATTAAAAACTTGGGAGGTGGGGGACCTGAAGCATATTTAAGGAATCTGACAGAAGCAATAGTACAAATTTAAATCACTGGATGTCATGGATCCCTAGAGGGGAAATACAAAAAGTAACTGAATAAAATTAATATAGATGTCAGCAAAACCCCCGAAAGAAAAACAAAAAAACCATATATCCCCCAAACACAACACTTTAATATGGAATCAATGGAACCATATTGAGAAAGGGGAGTACAATGCATTTTTCCACATTCTCTTTGTATTTAACTAAAATACCAAGCTTTTAATTAAATGTCCATGTTTAGCCTGATCCACAGGGGATTCAAATTCTATGACCAAATACACACACATCACCATGAAGCCGTTATTAAATCAAGGTTTCAGAATCAGAATAAGAATCAGCTTTATCTTGCAATTTTATACTCTTCCAGTGCTATAAAGCATCTGTTTCCACTACAGTTGTCTCCTAAATTGCATTTTAAAAAGGGGGTGGGGGTGGCTGCATTAGATTATCCATTCATGAGAGGAAGCTGTCTGGGTAGGCACATACAGTACGCATTTGGAGGGAATGTATAATTCAGCTCCATCTTGTGGTGCAAACATGCAATTTACTGCATGGGCTCAGACACGAGTCATGCATATTGCAGAGCAAAACCACAAAGGTGCTGCCCGGGTGAACATTTTTCTTCTTGGAATAAGGGGAACTAAGCCACTGTCTTGAACATGTCTTAAGCCGAAGTCACACTCTGCATATTGAATTAATTATTATCTCCTGCACTTGATTATCAGCATTCTTTGTTCATCTCGAATATGCTACGAGAGATATAGATCTGGCAATAAACACAGGAAGCTGTGGAGGAAAGCACCAGATAAAACTATATGACTTCAATGGAAGTGTTCATCTATTTAGCCCAGTACCAGCCATTTGGACTCTCTCTCCTATCCTCCAGGATTTCAAGCTGCTCTTTCCAAGCGGAGGCCAAATCTGCGAGTCTCCATGTATGAACTCGAAGCTGAATCGCTGAGCTAGGGCCTCTTTCAGAATTCACAGCATCCCCTCTTACTTTCTGCCCTGGATGATAGGAATCAAATTGCCTGAAGCTTTATCCTATTTTGTTTTAAGGGAAGAAACTTCTATGGACACAGCCACAAGTGTCACAATCAACTCCACCCATGGTGGGTCCAAGGAGTAGTTAATGAACACAATCTGTGCTACCGGTAAGATGACATCAAGTCTGCATTTTGTAACACAGGAAGGTCAGTCGCTCGCACAAAGCTCATTTTTAAATTATATCCAGAAAACCAACACCCGGAGAGAAACAGTATGTTCTGTTCCTTACTATACCCAGGCATAAACCAGGCAGGGTTAGAGTTTGGGCTAGCAGAGCTAACTGTTCTCAATAACAGAAATATATGTTTTCATTAAGGATGATTCCAAGACTGTAGAAGTGTTTTTTGCCTATTTTGCAATTAGAAAAAAAATATATTTTTTCATCTTTAGGCAACATTTACTTTCAGCTCTACAGAACCAAGGAAAACAGACTCAAAATGCCTCCTCCCTCCTGTAAAATCATTATGCAGCTGATTTACCTCCTTTACTCGCTGATGTTCAGAGTTGTACAAAAAGGTGCCAAAGAGACAGCTATAAAGGTGATCCAAAATGGTGATCAAAAACAGCTCGTTGAATTCAAATGCTGCTGGAAACTAAAGCAATGACATACACTGTTAGAACCGTTGTTTAAAACAAATGCACAAACAAATTATCCTGATTTGATTTTGACCTTAGCTCTTCCCCCCCACCCCAATTCTAACACAAACGCGCATGAACACATACACAGAGAAATCTCTAATGTAAAATGCAGCATGAAGGTTTATGAACAGCCAGCTGCATTTTAAGATTCCACAGAAGGTCGTTGTCTTGGAGATCCTGGGCAAACACCTCACCTTGGACACGGGCTGTGTTGGAGGACCCCATCTCCAAACGTCTGATTATTTCAAGTATGAAATGGTTTTTTTTATTTATTTGCCAAATACATGCTATGTGATATCTTCCTCTCCCTGACATTCTGCAACTGAGACTATGGTGCATCCAGATTCTAGCTCATCCTCCTGTGATGTGCAAAATACTTTGTGGTGTTGGGGGAGAAAGGGCTGTAAGAAAAATATTTCTTAATTTGAAATACTTGCTTCTCCTGCATGCAGACCCAGCTCATCACCTTTCATATATCGGAGAGATGAGAACCTCAGAGGTGACAACAGAGGCTCTGCTACAGCCTCCTGAATTTGGAGAATGGAAATTAAGATCCTCATTTGGGGGCTCTTATCATTCGGGAAATGCAATTTCTAGGAAAGAGCTGTCAGCTCACTGCCCCTGCCATTTAAACATGTTTACATCTGTTGGGACTGGATCATGCTCTGGTTTTATAAACGGTTGTACTGCAAGCTGTACTGCAAGTTCCCTAGTGACCTTGCAGGTGGTTCTGCTGCACTTACTACCAAATATTCCTTTTTAAAAATTAATTAATTAATTATATACAGGTTTTGAGGTAGAGAGAACAAATGGAGGATAAGGGGATTGGGTGGGGGGGGAGAACGGGATTAAGACGTTGAAGAGTACAATAGCATTATTTGTTCCTAACGTATTTATACATACCACAGTTATAATGCATTAGCCCTGCTACCCCCAAATTATTTTGAGCCCTGCAGCTGCTGCTGCTGCTGACAACACTGGTGTCCACCTATCTTTGTGCCCTTTTGATGGCTTCTCCCTGTGCCCTGAACTGTTTGTGCCCCCCCCCCCCGGTGAGGGGAATTTGTGTGCCAGTGACTCGGTGGAACAAATCAGGTGTTATCACTTCTGTTTACTTCAACATTTATTCCCTCCGTGTAGCTTGTTGCCACGGCAAATTTATCTGCATGCCCAAAAATTAACACCCCAACAAGATACAGTGGACCCTCGTATAACAAATAGTTTGTATAACATAAAATCTGTACAACATAAAACATTCTGGAGATAGGGGAAATTTGCTTAACAGAATTGTCTATGGGGTGAATCCATACAATATAAAAATGGTCGTGATTACGTATTTCTCTGTTTTCAATACATTCCTATGGGAAATTTGCATAAAGGAAAGTTTGCGTAACATAATTTTATTTGGAACAAATTAATTCCTTTATACAAGGTACCACTGTACCAGGCAACAGAAAGAAAAGGACAGCTTTCTGTGTAAACACATGCATCCCTTTAATTTGGCAGCATTTAATGTAATAGATGGTCAGATAAAAGGACAGGAGTGGTTATTAGATCCCGGAAGTGGCCCTGGCCCCGTCTGACCTGCTGCAAGAACAGGTTACATCAAGTCCCTAGTCATACAAAGGAGAAAGGTTCTTTTGTCTTGCTGCCTACGTGGCTCCAGAACACAGACAAATAATCTGGATACAGAGATTACGAAATGTTAGCCTCTGAAAAACCTGTAACAAGCCAGTTCTAGGGACTGCATTCCAGTTTGTGCAAGGCATTCCGCTCCCCGCCACCCCTTGAGTCAACTCATAACCCTTCAAGTTTGTTTGAAGCCTCTTACAGGGTTCATATTTGGCAAATCCATTTCACAGTTTTACTACACAGGGAAACTAAAAAGATTAAAGAAGCATACAGCAATGAAGATTACCAAAGATACAGTATTTTCCCGTATATAAACCGACTCTCAATTTTTAATCTAACGTTTTTAGACAAGAATATAGTCTTCTACATGGAAGTAAGCTGAGGAGAGAACCGTGCAGGTGCAAAACCAGAATTTTGGACTGGGAAAGTGGGGGGTCGTCTTATAGACAGAAAAATACGGGTATATACACATCACAGAAAAGGCTGTTGAAGTCAAGGATCTGGCCTCTAGAAACATTTTAAAATTGCTGCATGGAATGTGAGTTGCCTCTTTTTAAGCACAAACTTGATGTTTGTTTCACAACAAATCTGTATCAACGATATCCAGAATTTATCTGGGAACAAAAACTTGACTATAACAAGGTGCAATGCCTATCTGACCTTATTAGTGCACAGAATATAATCAAGACTATCTTTATTACAGAACCCTAACTTTTTGAAGGAAAAGAAGAATATAACATAGTAACACATATCACATTACAGTGGACCCTTGTATAACAGACAGCTTGTATAACATAAAATTTGTACAACATAAAAAATTCCAGAGATAGGGGAAATTTGCTTAACATAACCGCCTATGGGGAAAATCCATACAACATAAAAATGGGATCACTCCATTTTCAATGCTTTCCTATGGGAATTTGTATAAAGGAAAATTTGCGTAACATAATTTCATTTGGAACGAATTAATTCCTTTATACAAGGTACTACTGTACATTAAAAGGATTTCCTACTACATATATTGGATACCTGTGGGCAATCACTTGTGAAACCAGCTGACCATTGGGACCAGGTATGGCAAGAGGTAACTACAAAAGCCAGTGATCTAGAATATCTCTCTCACTCTAACTTAATGATTTCCATTTTATTTGGATTTTGTTGTTTTAATGCTGAAAATTGTTAGTAGTGAAAAATGGGGTTGTGAGGAGCCACACATGCCATTCTTTAAATCTTTCAGGGGGGGAAAAGATATAAATGAAATAATGAAATCTAGAAAACTCTCTGGTGGTGCTGGAAACTTACCCAGTATCTGCAGAAATAAAGAGATATCTAGCTTAGCAAAGAGCTAAATGCACACAGTGAAAAATCACCATGGGAGAAGTGGGTATTTGCCCTAGCTGTAATGGGAAGCTCAGTAATTCTTAAAGCTAGAATCATTTCCAATAGGACAACACCACCAGTGTGTCCAGCAGATGCTGCCAGTGCAAGCTTTGGAATGGTTCTTGGATAACACATGTAAAAAACCTGCATGCTACTTGTCGTCGTCATCGTCATCGTCATCGTCATTTTCTTCTTCTTCTTCTTCTTCTTCTTCTTCTTCTTCTTCTTCTTCTT
>JAHTLZ010000280.1:2062157-2089390 GCA_023846285.1 Phrynocephalus versicolor | reverse complement strand
ACACACACACACACACACACACACACACACACACACACACACACACACACACACACACACACACACACACACACACATAGAGAGAGAGAGAGGGGGGGGGATGGCATGGGTGGCTGGGGTGATTTGCCTAAGAGGTGTTTTGTGCCAAATGTTCTGTATGTCAAGGAAGGACCAGATGCAGGGGAGTGTTATCAGGAGACAGAGATCTAGTCTCATGCACTTCCAGACGCATCTGGTGGGGCCACTGTGAGATGCAGGAAGCTGCACTAGATGGGCCTTTGGCCAGATCCAGCAGGGCCCTTCTTATGTTCTTATGAGAACTTTAAAAGCAAAAGTGATCCCAATTACTTCCTAAGAAAATATGAGAGTGGGTGAAGAAAAACAAACAAAAAAAAAGCAGACGGCGCTGCTGAGGAAGAATCTCTGTTTGTATCACATTTCTTCTATGTTAAATGAGGCCAATGACACCATCAGCACCAGTCCTTATATGCACAAAACACCACAAGATATTTATCAATAATATGTCCTCATAGTACCAAGATATTTAACGCAAGGGTCGTAGGGATTATGCTAACATCTGTGGATCAGGAAACCCAGTGGTTTGGGAAAGATCGGTGTGGTGGGAGTTGCATGACTTTCTGAACAGATCACTGTCCAAGAGTCACACAGCAACAGTATTTTTTAAGGTGAAAAATGCCACTGGATTTCCTTGTCGGCAATCAGTGTTTGGTTTCATTCTCATCCTGATGACTCAGCTTGGAGGGTTAAAGTTGTCGTTTAGTGAAGGAAACTCCCACCTGGCCCAAAATGGGTTGGCTGACCAAAATCAGAAAGGCATTACACCTCCTTGCATTGCTCACTTCACTAGGTCGCCTGGTCAGGGCAGTCTTCTCTCCCCTCACCAGAGCAAGGAATACCTTGGCAGACCTAATGTGCCAAGCCCAGGGAGTCATTTCTATTGTTTTACCACATAACATCTGTGCATGGGAGCTCAGCAAATCTTGGCTGAGGCTGTCCAGACAGCTTATCAAAACTTGGTTTTAAGGTACTGTGAAGATATGAAACAGTAAGGAGGTGTCAAACAAATCAGTTTAAAAAAACAGCAAAAAGTGTTCTGCTTATATACCGCCCCATACCACTTCAAGTAATCTCTGGGCGGTTTACAGTTTTCAATTACAGTGTGCAGGCTACACATTGACCCCCCTCCCCCAGCAAGCTGGGTACTCATTTTACTGACCTTGGAAGGATGGAAGGCTGAGTCAACCAGGAGCCAGCTACCTGGGACTGATCCCCAGGTGGTGAGCACAGTTTTACCTGCAGGACAGGCATTTAACCACTATGCCACAAGGCTTCTTGAAGGCAAAGCCATATGGAACATAATTTAAAATGAGCATAACAGAAGGTCATGGCAGGGCATGCCACCATTGCCTAGATCAGGGTGCACAGACTGCGGCCCTCCAGATGACTGCAATTCTCATCAGTTTTAGACAACACAGCCAAAGGCCGAGAATGCTGGGTGTTGTGGTCCTAGAGCTGCAGGACTGCATTTCGTCCTCCCTGGTCTGGGCAATCTGTAAGCATCAGTTCATAATCAGGCATTGCACCTCTTTTAGATGACCCCAGAGAAGTGTTCTCATGGACCAGCATGTTACCATATCAAAGAAATCAAGGAATATGTTCAATAAGCCCACTTACCCGAATGTATTCTAGCCAGTGAGTGCTCTCCACATTGGACAACCACCGAGACTCATCTATCGTAGGGTAAACAATTTCCTTCAGTTTGCGCAGCGATTCTCTCATCACGTGGATATTTGGGATTTCCAAGAAGGTCAACTCCACATTGGGGTAGGCACTTTCACTTTCATAGCCGCCACCTTTTGTCTGAAAACACACGTCATTTCAAATTATTTTTAAAAGACCGGGACGTAACGCTAGCTTTTAAAAGAGACGTTTCATTTGTTCTGAAAGGCTCCTTTCATGTTTTCATTATGCTTACTGTTGGAATATTTAGCAAGATTTACATTTCAGCCATTACAGGGTTAATGTGAATGTGGAGTATTATGGGTTGGATTTAATGTGAAGAGCGAAGCCAGTTGGTTGTTGAGATCACACCACTTGGAATGTTCTGGTAAAAGTCTAGTTAGAGTGTGTGCCTTGCATTCTTAGAGAAGAGAAGCATGTTCCTGGCTTAGCAAAACGGCTGTTAGAATAGTTATAGTTAGAAACCTCCCATGTACCCTTCCCTTCAAGTTAAATAAATAGGGTTTTTTATATAGTAACACAAGAGGTGTCTCTCTCATTAAAGCAACTAAAAATCATCTGCAACAACCAATCCAACAAAGATCCCCAACACTTACCTTATTTGTATCTGCTACACCGCTCTGCCTGGCATCAAATATGAAAAGTTTGTGAGACTGAGCATTAGCATCCATGATTGTCTGCAAATACTTCTCATCTTCCTTGCATCGCTTGTCATTAGGGCCGACCAGCGGCTGACTGCAGCGCGTGATAGTGGCCTGGCTCTCCGGGTGCATCCAAGATAGCACCTAAGCAAAGTGTAGACGTGCCAATTTAAGAATAACAACAAAACCTAGAAATACTTGAAGCTGCTCCTTTGTCAAAACTGAAAGCAGATCAAACGTCACGTGAAGGTATCAATAAACAGCTCGCTGCAATTAAGCTTAGGCCCAGCTTAACAGCTGTTGAGGTAAAGGAGTCCTTTGAATACCCTGGGAACCATGGACTTCTGCAGAAATCACACAGAAATAGGCCTACAAGTAGAACACGGATTCAGAACACTGTTTATGATTTTCTGTTTGACAATGTCCCGAAAATTCAGTCCCATGCCACATATAACCTCGCCTCCCCCCAATAAATCTCTTGCCTTTTCCCACTGCAGTGCCCTTTGGTCCCACACAATATATTACAACAAAATGCCCCATATGGTTCTGCATTCTGATTATAGAATCATAGAATCATAGAGTTGGAATAGACCTCAAGGACCATCCAGACCAACCCCCTGCCATGCAGGAACCCCCTTCACAGGACTCCCAACAGATGGCCATATAGCCTCTGCTTTAAAACCTCCAAAGGAGACTCCACCACTTTCTGTGGCAGCATATTCCACTGTCGAACAGCTCTAACCATCATGAAGTTCTTCCTAAGGTTCAAATGGAATCTCTCTTCCTATAGTTTGAAACCACTCCCCCGAGTCAATGGTTTCATTACAAGTCTTCTTTAACAGAGAGGACCTGACTAATTTGGATCACACATCAAACTGCATCACAACCACACACAGCAACAAACAATTCTCTTTGAATGCAGAGGTTGATACTTACTGGAACCCGGCCTTTTGCCCTGAACGCTGCTACTCTGGACAGATCATCATCTTTTACACTGGTTGGTACAACCAGAACGGCAGGATAGGTATCACAAAATTCATAGGAGCTGTTAATTTTAGATATTTTCCAGCTCTCATTAGGCAAACCCTGCATAGAAGCAAAGCGTTTTTTTTTTTTTAAAAAGAAATAAGGTTTAATACATAAATGAATAACCATGAGCTGTCAAGTCAGTTCTGACTCGTGGTGACACTTTTCAGGGTTCCCTAGGGACAGAATACTCAGAAGAGGTTTACCGTTTCTTTCTTCTTGGGGTGCTTTGGGACTGTACAGGTTGCCCAAGGGCACACAGGCTGGCTCAATTTCACAGGAGGCCCAGCAGGTAACTGAAACCCCAACCTCTGGCTCTGTAGCCAACATACTTTATTTTATACTCTTTAAATCATCATCATCATCATAGGCATCCTTCAGTCTCGAAAGACTATGGTATCATGCCTGGGGTAGAGATCCTAAAAACAACACCTAGTGTGACTAAATAGGCCGATTCGGGAATGGCAGTCTCTACCGCACTGGGAGCAGATGTATTCTGTTTCTTGCCCAGTCCTTGAGTTTCGTTGTTTCCGTGTCTGCCTCTTTCCCTCTGCCTGTTGGACAAATGCCTCATCAAATTTATGTAGACCATGCTGTATCTTTTGCCTCCAGACAGTGAGATCGGAGGTCAGGGTTTCCCATCTGTTGAGGTCCATTCCCAAGGCCTCCAGGTCCCTCTTACAGATATCCTTATACCGCAGCTGTGGTCTCCCTCTGGGGCGCTTTCCCTGCACTAGTTATCCGTATAGAAGATCTTTTGGGATCCAGCCATCGTCCATTCTCACAACGTGTCCAAGCCAGCGTAGGCGTTGCTGTTTCAATAAAGTATACATGCTAGAGATCTTACAACAAAACATATTGGTATAATGCCATCTTGTACACATTCTCAAAGTTGCACATAACTCAGCATCTCCCCTGAATGAGTACACATGATGGAATTAAAAGCTCATTATGTTCCATGCTTGCAAGTATATACCTTTGAGGTATAAAGCCACCCGGAAAACATTTCAAGGCCAGTTTAAAGACATGTTTAGCTTGTTTATTCCTGAGCCCAAAAACACACTGTCTAGCAGTGCAGCCAGAGGAGAACTGGTATCATGTACTCCACTTTCCAACTAACATCTGGACAGCTACTCTGTATACGATGCATTCAAATATTTACTGGACAGGACTGGTCCATGAATAATAGAGTCAATGGTTGATCTTTCTAGACCAAGTCCCAGACGGAGTACCAGCTGAAATTGATAAAAGGCACTTAGAGAACAAGATCCCCCCACATTTCACAGATCTAACCACATCCAAGTGTATATTTCAGCAATGAATGTGGCCTTTCATCAGGAGTTTATTCCTACCCCAGATAAGCTAGACCCCTCCACCCCAAATGGTCACATTCACAGCACATGCAGTAATTGGGCCCGAGCCCAATTCAAGGTGCTTGTTTTGACATATAAAGCCCTAAATGGCTTAGGACCTAGGTACCTGAAGGACCGCCTCCTTCCACATGAACCGACTCGGCAATTAAGATCTAGCCAGGGAGCCCTCCTGAAAGAGCCATCCCTCAAGGAGGTGAAAGGGATGGCTTGTAGGTTCAGGGCTTTTTTGGCAGCTGCCCCCAGGCTATGGAAGGCCCTCCCGAGTGAGATCCGCCTGGCACCGACATTGATGATGTTTCGCCACTGGGTAAAAAACCTTCCTGGTCCAGAAGGATTTTTAACTGATATAACATAGATTGTAGGTCCTAATAGGAATTTGAGTGTGTTGTATCTATATTTAAATGTTTTGATCGTTTCTAATTGTTCAATGGTATTTTAATATTTTAATTGTTTTAATTGCTCATTTTAACTGTAAGCAGCCCAGAGATCTTTAGGTAGTGGGCGGTATATAAGTTGCATAAATAAATAAATAAATAAATAAATCCAGGTTGGTTATGTTTAACCTTGTTCACCCTTCTGCCTCCAAAAGCCACTCTCTTAAGACAGAAAGAGTTCCATTGCCTCCACTGGGCTTGATAGATGCTAAACAAGAGGTCAAAGAGGATATGGGGATCATCTGCATATCTAAGGACACAAGGTATGGTCTGCCTTGACTTGTTAGTGGCAATTTTGTTTTAGCAAAGTGCTGACAGATTTTCTGGTTCCCTATCATGCCTGTAGGCATTTTGGTGCAATTTTATTTATTTATTTATTCATTTATTTTATATCTATATACGACACCAATTTTCCAAGAGGGAACTCTGGGCAGTTTACATAAAAACACAAGAGGTCCACAAAGTAATAATAATAAACGAAATGACAATGAGAGGTAGACCAAGTTAACTTAAAAAAACAAAACGAGGACAAAGTTACTCACCTGTCTCTTATACTCTGCTATTGGATCATAAACTTTCCAGCCATTAGTGGGAAATTTCTCTTTATAGGTGAATGCAAACAGTGGCTGAAGGAAGTGAAAGAAAAGCACGGATTACTGATATTAACTCAGCCTGTTTCGTTTCCCATCACCACCGCAGCAGAACATTTTACTGTGGACTTTTAAGGATGCAAGTTTGAGGAGCAAACATATCAAACATAACTCCATCCACTGTTTAGCTCTATTTATTTAGAAAGTAAACCATGTAAAAAAACAACACTGTAATCAAACTCAGGCTAACAACACTAGCTGTTTTTGTACACCCTGAAAGACAAAGTAAAAATGAATAAATGTGATCTACTCCACTGAGGAAATTCAGCTAAGAATCACACTAATATTTTGAGAGAGTAAAGAATTAGTAATTATATTTCAATCCGTCCTCCTTTTTCTTATATGGAGCAAGCAGAGAATGCCTCATTCAAATACTTACCAGTCCATGAGAAAGCGGAAATGCTCGTGTAATGAGGTTCTGAAAAATCTCCAATCTATGTTCTTCCTGTTTATAGGCAAGCCGCAAGTTTCGCATGTCCTGTAAAAAGATATCTTAACATGTAGTATTGTATAGAATTTTTTTTTAGAATTGCACCAGTTACAAAACGTTACTGAAGACTATGTCTGTGAAGACTCTCAGTCATCCAGGTGAAGTTATCTGGAAGCTTGAGTCATGACAACTGGACTTCTTTTCTTGTGACACTGAAACATTTCACTATTCATCCAAGTAGCTTCGTCAGTCTGAGTGGTGAGGCCTCCAATTCTTAGTTCACCTTGATTTCTCATCACCCTGGTCTTATAAGTTGGACAATGGCCTGAATAAGCTGGTTAGATGGACAATGGCCTGAATAGCCTTGTTAGGTAGATAATGGCCTTGGGTGTTTGAAAGTCCCACCTATGCAACCCTTCCCAGGACCCATTAAGTATGGATTGTCAGCAGTGGCCTTCCTGGTGGAGGTGTAAAGAGCTTCTGATTTGTCAGGGGACTGATGAAAGGGCAGCATGTTAAGTAGTAGACAGATTATGCCTGAACCCCCCAACCCTGCTGAGAGAGGGATTTTCAATACACATATGAGTAGCTTCCCTGACTCCTCTCTCAAACCACCTAAGATATTGGAAGCCTTGCATCAACTTTCTTTAGACTGATGAAGCTACTTGAATGAGTACTGAAACATTCCGATCTCACATGAAATGAAGTCCAGTTGCCATGACTCAACTTCCGGATTACTGCAGACTATGCCTCATTATTTGCAATGGTATCTTAATTTGTGTTCATTTGTGTAGGTATAAAATCCTGAACCTGTTCATAGCCATGTTTTCTAAGATCCTGTAAAGGATACCTTCTTATTTAGTATATTAGTATTATATGGTATATATAAGGCATGAATGCCACTGCAAATATGCACTTCTCTACAGGTAACAGCCCTTCCTCAGTCTAAGCTCTACCTAAAACCTGTAATTCACTCTTTCTAATTTAATATGAAATGGCTGTGAGTGTTCCACATCATCATAGCAGCTTAGCCATAGATGCGAACCTATAAAGCTGCTTGTATGCGAAACACAATATAAGGATTACACATGGATTGTGAAAGGAATGAAACAGTACCCTTTTGGAGTAATCATGCACACCCTCAAGATTAAATGGATACCTTGCAAACAATTTCTATACCACAGGAGTTGTCCCCATGGCTCTGCACGCCAATCTTCTCAACCCTGCTTATCACTCCAAGAGGAACGTCAAGAATGAAATGTGGATCCTAGAATTTGAAGGAGAAGTAAACACATATTCCTTTATTGCAGCTATGGGTAAATATATGCTGTTCTATAGTGTGCACGAGATAAAGTTATACAGCTACAGTGGGACACATAAGGCTGCTCAGTTTACCTTATATACGTGTGTCAGTTTCTGGGCGGAAAAGCACAAGAGGAAAGCTGTACAATAACTAAAATATGCAGGACGCACAGTAAGGAACAAGGGCTCACCCTCTCAACATTCTTGAAATACATTTTGAAATCTGTCACTGTCAGCGTACCACTGATGGCTCCGATAAATGGACAGATATACATGACATCTTTAGCTGGAAAAAATAAGGTGTCAGTTTATTAGTGCTATTATCCCTACCACAGTATTTACTTTATTATGTATGTATACAAACAGGCAAAATATTTCATGCATGGAAATTCTATGCACCCCCTTTTTGTCTTGGCAATTACACATGGATTGAGTAAGAAAATTATTTCACAGGCTTGTCTGCAACGCCTATTTTACAGCACACTGCTTCGAAAGAAAAGACCTTTATGTGGAAAGAGGGGAACGACAAGCCACTCAGTTATGCTTCAGAATGGAATGTGAAACACTCGGTTCCTATTCAGCCTCAAAAATCTGCTGAAGTTGTGAATAATCAGGAGGAGGTGGGGAAAAGGCATCTCTCCAGCATCTGACAGCAGCTTGCAAGGAGGGTGGAGTTGTGCTCAGGAACATGATAAACTTGATCCATCAGTGGCCCTATTAGACTTCCCTGTTGGTGTCGCACAGCAGCTAAGAATCACTTATACAAGGAGCTCCGGGACATCTCCTTGTGAATGTAAAGCCAACATGGAATTACATGAACAATGTACCACACTAGCCTTTTGGTGACTACTAAAGATAAGAATGCCAACTCCATTCCCTTAAAAATAATTTTTGGATACCAATTATTGGAAGCTAACTGTGTATTGATATTTGCATTTTTAGGTGGCTGGACAGCTTAGTGAGTCAGGTACATGGCTATAGAGCTAGAGACTGGGGGTTCAATTCTCTGCTCCACATCTCAGAAAAGGCAGCCTGTGTGGCCTAGGGAAACCTGCACAGTCCCAGTAAACCCGGAAAAGAACTGCCATACGTCTGGCTTGACCTGATGGCACAAAATTATTGTGGAACTGCTACTGTCAACAGCTTTCGTAGTAACTCTGGATTCCAAACGCAAGAGTAGTTTCTAGTGGCAGAAGCAGTGAGCAAAAAGTAGCTTGATTATGGGCAAAAACTACACCTGGTTATTATGACCCAGTTAACCAGGAGCTCAAGGGTTACATAAATACTCAAATAAACAGTGGCTGGAAAGTAATACTTTAGTTTTCAAAATGATGAGGACAATTAACAGGAAGAATGAAATGTCACATGTAACGCGGCCATTCCGACTCAATCTCCTCCATCCAAAAGTGAAATGCCAGCTTTCTGAAGGCAGCATTCCAGTGTACACTCAGATGACGCTTCCAACAACGGGAGTTACATTGAACAGCAGGTCCCCAAGCACCACGCATTAGTCATATGAAAAAGTGCATACTGCAGGCAAATGAGCAGACCTGGAATCTGCTTCCCCCCCAGCCCCCACCTGAGCAGCATGTTGAATAAATAATTTCCATTTTCAGGACATTCTAAAGGGTGGAACAAGAAACAATCATAGTGCAGACTTAAGACAGCATCTTTTGAATAAAAGATGGCCTAACAGTTTCATTTGGTACCTGCTTTGAAGATCAGAGGGAAAAGTCCCACTCCTTTAACCCAGATTGTTCAATTCTTCCCATGTTCCCAAGCAGTGAGAAGTTCGATTAAGGTTACACGGAGTTACTTTCTTTTCGACAAACATCCCTGGTTTATACAGATTCAGGGTGTCTTAAGTAATACCTCTTACACTTATAAGCTGGACAGGAGGAGGGGAGGCTGAGTAAGGAGGTATGGATCGCCTTATCTTCAACACCACTGTGTTGAAGGCAGATATATTTATTAGCATCATAAGAGATTAGGAATGTACACTGTCATCTTCACTTTGAGGGAAGATAGAAATCTGGGTGAGGAGGTGTTGAGAACATGTGTCTGTGTCATGTGCTTTCAAGTTGCCTGCAACTGACACCTACTCTAATTGGGTTTTCAGGGTAAGAAATGTTTAAGGAGTGGTTTCACCCATGCCACCCTGTCCCATGAATCCATTACTCTAATGACTATACCACCTTGAGTATTTATTGAGAAAACAGGAAGATACTAGTGAAAGAAAACAGGAGATACTAGAGAGAGAGAGAGAGAGACAGACAGAGACATTAGATAGATAGACAGATATGCTCAGCCAATTAGCAGGAAATCATCAGCTTAAGTATGCTGCTTAACTTCAGGGGAGTTCTCTCCCTGTTCTATTTGTTTCTTTAAATTACACGAGGCACAGAATTATCAGCTACAAAAATCCAAATGTATGGATTTCTCCTAATATTTCAGTATTAAGCAGGCTAGAGTATGCACATCTAAAAGACTGACTTTCATTAATTGCCTGTCTGTTAACATCTCCCTCAGAGATGCATCCCTGCTTCTGGAAAAAAAATCACCAAAGGACTTAAGAGATAAAAGGTCCTTTTTATAGATGATTCCCGGATTATTGAATTTCTACCCAGGTAGTATTCATGGCATCCTTTGTTAAGTTTGAATCACCAGCAAAGACCTATTCTCACATAATCTTAAAGAGTGGCGTTTCTGCCATTTTAATTGTCAAATGCTCATTGTTTTATTGCGCTTTGCTTCAGTTTAATGTTTACTTCACAAAAGGGAAAGGGAAATCTGTGAAATAAAATAAACATTTTTGTGGTGTTCTGAGAGGTTTTTAAAAAGGACAGAAAAACATCACAGCAAAAGAGAAAGCAGTTTTCTAAGGATCAGCAGCGGAATCACCAAGCTAAATGTAAGCAAGGTGAAGGAGGGGCTGGGACCCCCATTTGATGATATAGTTTTTAGAGCATGGAGGACTGGGGGACCTTCAGATGTTGTGGGCCTCTGATTCCCATCTCCTCCCTCTCCCCACGTCTGTCCAATGACAAGGGATGATGAGAGATAATGAGAGATGATGAGAGATGAAGACCGCTGGCTCCTCGGTTCCTGGGACAGAGGATTACGACGGCTCCCAGGCATGCCCAAACTTCGGCCCTCCAGATGTTTTGGACAGCAACTCCCACTGTCCTTTGCCATTAGCAACCTAAGTTTAGAATTCTGGGAGTTGTGGTGCAAAACATCAGGACGGCTGAAGTTTGGACATGCTTGCTCTATAATGATATGTATGAGGCAATCCATACTCCCAAGGTGCTTTTTTTTTAATTTCAGGGTGGGGGGAATACTGTGCACGAGCCTTTCAGGAACTGCAAGCGTTTTATTTCAAACTCTTTGACATTATTGCAATGTACAAAGAAGCCATAGGAGAGTAAGAGTCTGGATCAGCACAGAAAGCATCTAAAGGTTTTTATCAGCTGATCTTTCAACTCCGGAGGCACCACTGGGTTGTTGTTAATCCATTTAGCATGCCACCCTTAGAACTGTCTCCTTTCTGAAGCAATTTGTAATCAAAATTCATCTTATATTTACCTCCCTTGGGCGCTCAGTATCTCCTACAGCTAGCTCATGTGGATTGAAGGAGTTAAGTGTCAAAGATTCCCCATAACTAAATATACACAAACAGACGAATAACCTTTGTTTTATGTTTAGCCACAAACAATGATGCAACTTCAGACGCTGAATAACTCCGCTTACCAATAGCTTTGATTGATTCTCCAGGAAAAAGTGGGGCTTCTTCCATCTGGGCAAGCTTGTTTCCATCCCTCAGCGCCTGGCAGGAAGCCAAAGCCAGAAGTAAATCTCATATTCCATCTGCACCACTTCAAAATGCAAAATAAAACACAAGGTGCTTCCGCTAAGGAAGTTACGGGAACAACACAAGACTTGTTCTGAGCTCTTTAACACCATGGACTGAAGCAGACACACTCAACTTTATCACCAGTTAAAAGAGATCAGCACCCAGACGTGTTTTCTCCTACTTGTGCAAAACACATGCAAACAGCCACCTCTTTTTAATTTTGAGCTGAAACTTTTCAATAGTTCAAGCTAACCAAGATGCTCACTTAGCCAGGAACGGAAAAGCCAGTCGGAACCTCGGTTTGACGAGTCCTGTTATAGAATCTTAAAATTGGTTAATATTGGTGCATCTGCAATGCTCGACAGAAGGATTTGGATTAGCTCCGGAGAGGCCAGAAGGACGAGCAGGGTTAACCTAAGGCCTGTCCCAGATCCCTTAACTATGTCTGCTCAGGGTCCATGGAGCGTGAACGAACTCAGAGGGATTTGCTGTTAATTACGTGCTACCAAAGTGGCAAAACACAAGTTAGTAGGAAAGCATTTACACAAAGATCAGCTATGCCAATCAGCACACACAAAGGTAAGCCAAAGGTTAAGAAACATTGTGAATTGTAAGTGTTTTACATGCAGCTTCCACGAAAGTGCACTGCTATGTTACATTTTAAATGTGTTGGCCTATCAGGTTTTTTTTTTCAAGGAGGTAGTTTACTTCTGAATTTCTTCTCCGTGTCCTGTTTAAAACATTTTTTTTCAAAAGGTTGATTTTTTAAAAAAAAAAAACACACACACACATGCTTTTTAAAAATGTGTACTGTGATTGATTTTGCCTATAGAAACACAACAGTTAGGCCAGAAGCATTCTACTCCTATACAATACAATACAATACTGTACATCTATTGCAGCAGCATCATTGCAGCATCAAGTGAAGACTACAAAGGGAGAGGTTATTAATTTAATCCTTTTTGTTTCCTGCATTTCGACAGCAGGGCTTGATGCCGCCTCTCTTCCCTTAGAACGACTCCACACTTGTCTTTTGCTGGACAAAGGAGGGACGTTCTGGGGCAAGTGGGACGTTCTCTTCTCCTACTTTAATTGAGTTCCTTCATGCTTTCCTGTTGCCCAACAGTCTTCCTATCCCAGTGGCAGCCGTCCCGCTGCTAAAAAGGCAGCCTTTTCCTCCATATGAGAACTAAATTCAGGAGGGCTAGATCCCCAATTAAACTCCAGATGCTCCTCAATGAAAATCCAATTGGCAGCTCAACCAAACACCAGTTGTGCCCCTGTTGATCTGACTGTGTTGCTGACAAGAAAGCTTTCAAAAGCTCTTCATTGTCGCATTATAACCGCTTCTGCACCAGTTTAAACCATCCTTCCACAATAAGTAAGATAAATGGGTGCATCGAGTTGTCGAATGGCACTACATGTGGTCCAGTAACAGGAAACACAAACTTTTACTTTACACTTCTAGCCTGTATTTGTTCCAAAAAAAACCCTGGTAATTTTACATAAGGACTGGTAATTTAATTTTTTATTTAGGAAGATATAGTGCAGACTGCTCTGTCCTTGATGCCTTTCTGAGAGAACACACTATATTTCAATATCAAGTTTCAGAGTTAAAAAAATAGAATTGAGATTTGGCATGAACAAATATTTGGATGATTCTAAGAGGAATATTCACATTTGTTCACCACAAGCTCTACTCTATTTTTTCATTTACAAGTCAGGATTAATACTACAATCCTTCTCACAGTTACCTCCCTATGTGGCCAAATAACGTTGTGACTGGTGTGTCCATACATGTGCAATGTTGCTTCCATCAGAGCCTGCTGGATTCTTGTGAAGAAACCAGCCAATTTATCACTTGATTTTAACAAATTAAAATGTAAAACACTTAAATGACATCTGTTATATTTGAGTCATACTATATTACATGGTATACTAACTGGTGCAATTAATTTATTCATTAACTGCACATTGAGATGTAAACTTTAATGGGCTCTTAATTACATTCTTTACTATGTACAATTCAGTTAAACTGGCCTTACTACAAATTTATATATACTTCTTAACTCAAGTGAAAACTGAATGCAGAAAAACTGCAGGCATTTTTCTAGAATCAAGTTTTAGACATTTGGAAATGTTAGTTACCACATATAGCCTGTACTGGTTTTTCAATATTTAAAATGTTTAAGCACCCCATAAATGCTAGCTCATGAAGTTAATATCATTAGTCTTTTTATTGACCCCTGTGAACAATGGCTTTGTATTGTTTCATGTGGCCCCTCTGCATTTAGACTTCACTGCCAGGATCCCCAAAAAATGCACAAGGAGCTTTTCATGCCCGAGGTAATTCCGATCTTGAGTGTTCAGAATGGCAAAGGTCCAAATTTCCAAAGAAAAAGTTTCAAAAATCCTGATGGGCATCCTGTTGCGGGAATCTGGAGCCGTCTAGGTTCTTGGCCAAGTAGTGTAGAAACTTAAAATTCTTATTTTATTCTGAATCTATATTTCCTAAGTAGATCATTCAAGAGGGCACAGACACAGAGGATGTCCACCTTTGTTGCTTCTGTGGGAGCTAAAAGGCTGAGGAATGCACTGGAGCCCATCGCTCAGGTGCCTAAGCTGCACTCATTGAGTGCCAAAGGAGAGGGTAAGAAAGGTGTGAATGAAGCTCTCTCTACAATGCAAGGTGCTGTGCAGCTGTCATGGTCTCAATGAGATGTCACCAGCGGGCTGTGCTAGTTGCTGAAAGATACAGCACAGCATTCATTGACAATGACCTGGTGTTGTTGTCTGTCAACATACACGCACACACAACCTCTGCATCGGTAATGTTCAAAGTCCGAAGCCTCACCCTGGGTAGGATTATGCATTCTGCATTCTGGTGTGACGGACATATAGTGAGGCTCAATAACCTGGACCAACAGATCTCTGGTTATTCCTCCAAGGCCAACTACACTGGGGCCTTGTACAGTAGCCTTCAAGTATGAACTACTTAGAACAGACGGGAAAAGAGATGCTTATAACCAGTATTTGGAGTGGCCAGGAGTACAGCAACATTTGTACCAGCTAACCTCCTGTTGCTTTTAGAAGGCATAAGACTGTAGGTGCCACTTTCAGTATTATAAAATGAATCGAAGAAACAAAAAGTATGGCAATTTCTTACGGAAATTATTTTGCCCGTACTTTTAACATACAGCAGCAGAAAACTTTGCTTTAAACTAGTCATCATTACCTACAATAATAACTAGGCACAATGATGTTTTACAAATTCCAAATCCATAAGAAAGAACAAATGTTGGAAACATATGCTTTTTTTTAAAAAAGGCACTGGGAAAAAAACTTTGCAAAACACTTCTCAGACACATGGAATGGAGGTTACAAAAACTAAATTCTTTACATCTCTACCACTCAGAATGACATACTATGTGGTTAGATAACGAAATACAAGTAAAACTTGCCACCTGATCAACTTCTGTGCCAGAAGGATAGCCATTGTGTCCATCCTGTATCTCCTGAAAGCATGATGCAGCAGTGGGCAAGCAGAAGTAAGAGGGGAAAAACATGCACATAATAGGTGAAAGGACAGAATTTTTTTATTTTTTAAGAGACAGTAGATACTTCAACATAATCATCACTTTTTTGTCCCTTGCAAAGATCAAATACATCAAACATATATTTATGACATCTATTAAATCAAATAGTATTTTTTGTTTTGGTTTAGTTTTTTTAAAATATCAGGTGAATGGTAGTGTATGCATTCCTCTTCTTTGGAGACCAAGTCCAAGTATCAAGGAACCCAAAGTATGTACTGTCTTTCTGAAAACAAGCAACCTTTCAAAGAGGAAAGACAGAATGCAGAGTACAAAGTAGATCAGCATGCTTAAAATAACAGAAGAAATTAATTACAGCACATTATGACAGCAGAAAGGTGAAAACCATGCATGTTTATTTTTTGAAGATTAAACCATTCATATTTCCATCTCTAAATATTAACCCAAAGTAAAGTACTATTAAGACCTTAAGGGTGCCCTTTGCAAATTTGCTTGTTTGCAGAACATTCCGCTAACAGGCTAGCTGAAAGTTCAGTCTGTAACCATTTCTGATAAACAGTTTAAGATGTCTGAGACATATTTCCAAATGCCAACTGGGTCAGAAGAATAATTTAACAAAATGTTAAAAGGGTTTTATTCATTGTCCTTTCCAATTTACATACACATTTATCGCCTCTCTGCAGCTGATCAAAAGTTCACCACACCTTAATCTATTTTCCTTACAATGACTTGTACAGAGGCAGAAAGTTAACAGCCTCTTTTGTGAGAGTGTTCTTTATCTCAGGTTGACTTTAGATCACAACTGGTGAAAAGGAGGATCAATACTGAATATTTGAAGCCAAAAGCTATATTTAACATTTTTCTTCCATAAAACACAACTGAGGCAATACTGATCCAGAAAAAAAATATGTACTATGCATGATTCCTTATTTCAAACTTAGAACTTCTGTGGAAGGCTGTGTACTACCATTGTGAAGGCACATCAGACCAAATACTGTGATTTACTGTTAAACATAAATGGCAGATATGGTCCAAGCAAAGCCAAATTAATGGCTTTGCAAATTAATGAGCCAGATGAAACTAGACAACTAGATACATTTCAGAGCACTTGTACACCAGAAAGTTAAGGTTATAGTTGAGTTTCTAAAAGCCAACAGTCACAGTTTCCGATGATTAAGGTTTTGCAACTTTTATCACATGCACAGTATTGCTTCCAGGTAAGTCTTTCCCACACTGACGACTGAACTGAAGAAAACCGGTGCACTTGCAACACACTGCAAGAGGAGATATGGCAGTCCCAGAAGAAGGAGTGGAGAAGAACCATGACCGAAATCTGAACGATCAGATGTACAGGCAAGGAGGAGAACGAAGCAGCATAAACAGTCAACAACTAGAAGCCCTAACCTGTAAATTCTGCAAAAGTTTTACTCTGTCCCTTTGTTTCGATATTTGGTTTTCTACACTAGGTCTCTGGACAGTCACGACTACAGATAAATGTCTCTTGATAAAGAAGGTAACACAAGTAGTAAGCACTCCACACACTCTTTTAGAAAAGCAACATCCACCAGAGAACTTACCTCCAACTTACTTTAATTTGGTTCCAACCAAGCAGGGGCTGGAAAGAAGTTTTAACTCTACTAGAGATGTCTTGCTTTTATTACTAAAATACTAAATACTTCTAACTTCCAAAAACTATCCATCGAGAAAGATGCAGCAGTTTTAGCAGATGCTGGTTGTTCTGTCAAGTTCAATGCCAGCTTTCTCAATCTATCTTCAATGTTCCTAATGTGAGAATCTTATCATCAACATTCCTAGTCAATCATATACAGTATAACCATTCTGGACACACTGGAGTGCAGAATGTTTCTTTTGGGGGGGGAGTGGGGGGAGTATAACTTTGTAAAACCTTCCCTGTCTATTTATGCTTTATTATTTTAACTACCACTGAAAACTAGACCAGCAGCTGTTTAACAATTGGTTCTCTGTTCTGTATCTATGCACTTGGAAAAGGGGTGGAGAGATTGTCAGTAGGGAAAAGGTGGACATAAGTTTCTTTGCTGGTTTGAAATAAAACAGACACCACACCTAGTTTTGTATTTTTATGCATCACACACTTCTTTGTAAAGGATTCAAAGATGTAACCACTGAGTGACATATTTTAGCCCCTTCTGGGGCAAAGATGTAGGTCACCTCCCTGGGAGCTGACTTGGATCACAGGCTTAGAATTTTACGCTAAGAGCCTAGCAATTACAGCAGCGTTTGTACAAATGCACGCGTGGATTGGAACAATCTTATTTAAGTAGGCCAAACTAAGACTTATGACTTGTTATTAAACTTCCTCTTCTAATGTCTTTAGCATACAGAACACATTAAGGTTGCTAATACAGTACTCTGTATGTACTAAAGCATGTCACCATCAGTTGAGACAGTCCATTTTGTCAGAATTAACGTAATAAAATTTAAGCTAGCACCATGCATTTTCAACATAACCAAAAAATACTGTGCTCTCACACACTGGCTTTAATTGTTCAGGAAAACATTGCATCGTACATAAAACATTTCTATGGGAAACAAGCGGCTGCACTGCATAGCAAGATGGCCCAACTGGTTTGAAGCAACCATTAATGAAATAAAGAAGAAGAACACTAAAGGCACACTGAGTTCTCAACACAGCACAAAAAAACACAAACAGGTAAGAGGCTGATTTGTTGATTGCCACATTTATTCTTACCCTTAAAGTAGGCCTCCTGTACACCTGCCAGTTAAAATACAGATATTATCCAACAAGCATTGCATTCACATCCAAAATTCAGGCAGTCCTACCTACCAGCTCACCTTTTTTACAGCCCCATGTTCCTAGAAGTGGACGAATGAACATGTTCCTGTTTATGTGAGCGTGTAAATGTTAAGCAAAAGTTCATCAAGCAGCCAGGTGGTCTTTTTCTTACTCTCTAATTGCTTTCTTGATAGGGTAAGAGGGGAAAATCAAGAGATTCAGGCCACATCACAGTATAAAAAGTTGCATTAAAAAGCCCAAGAGAGAGAATAGTTGGACTGCAGGTACTGTCATAGTGCTTAAGCAACCACAAGGATGATACAATCATTTATATTTTTTTAAAAAATCAGTGTAGTCAGTGACAATAGGGTGACAATAGGGTGAAGGAGACACAGGTTTTGACAACCACTGTTCTAAACACTGCTCTCAGAAAGTATTCACAACTGAAATAGTCAGATTTAACCTATAATTAAATGAGGACGTTGGTTTCAAGGGAATGTTGAGAAAGCCAAACTTTAACACGGGAGTGCATGTTAATTTGGTGCAACTCAAGTACTGGGATTTTTGAATCGTGTTCATGCCCTAATAAAGAATTTCCAGATTAGTCTCCCTAATAGGCACCACATTAACCCATACTGAGGGGAAAGCCTCTCAGATACGGCTGTATTGCAACTGTCATTATGCCTCACAAATGACTATGATTACAAAGAATGACAGGGGGGGAAATAACTAAGAAGGCAAGATGGGAAACACGGCAAAGGGTGTGTGATTCCTATCTACCCCTCTTAGTTAATAGGAAACCAATGCTTTCTTTTTGAAATCTCAACGGCACCAGAGCTAGCAGCCGTCTTCACTGACAAATCAGATGAAAAGCTGCTCCCTGCTCCATGGCAGCCTAAAATATCCATTCACCACAGAGGGAACTGAT
Source organism: Phrynocephalus versicolor (assembly GCA_023846285.1). Taxonomy (NCBI): domain Eukaryota; kingdom Metazoa; phylum Chordata; class Lepidosauria; order Squamata; family Agamidae; genus Phrynocephalus; species Phrynocephalus versicolor. The sequence goes on along the minus strand of JAHTLZ010000280.1, from coordinate 2,070,662 downwards.
TATAAAAAAGGACATCTGCTGGCAGTTCCAAACTGAGAGGAGGGAAAGGAGTGAGTTTCAACCCAGACATACTCTGCCATGCAGGGACCACATAAACCATCTTCATTTTTTACTGCAGCTAACAAAAGCAGAACCTCGTGGTGCAATGATTAAACTGCAGTACTGGAGTGAAGACTCTGCTCACGACCTGAGTTCAGTCTTGGGCTCAGGTAGTCAGATGGAGGTTGACTCAACTTTCATCTTTCCAAGGTAGGTAAAGTGAGTGCCCAGCTCACAAGGGGAGGGGGATACGTGACCTACATAATTAAGTTATAAACCACCCAGGGACAGTTTTAAGCCCTACAAGGAGGTATATAAGAAGCACATTTTTCTCTGAAAATAACAACAGTCCACAAGCCTGCTCAGTTTTGCTACACTTATGCCAGAAGCAAACACTGCCAGCAGTTCAGTCCAATGCAGGAAGGACCTGACACAGGGAATTACAGCTGAATCATCCTGGCTTTAAAAGGTTCACTTCTTTTAAATTGTGTGTGCAGAGAGCCAGATGTTAACATGAAACGGGCTCTGCTCCTGAGGACTGTATCAAAACTCCCTACTGCATTTAATACCAAGCTGTACAAAAATCAAACACAACAAACCACAGTGATACCAAGTTTACCACAAAGCTTTATCAAAGGCAGCAGCCATGATGATCCAGAGTATTACGTTCCACTGTCGCACACTGCAGGAGATTCAAGCACAATATGCTGACTGTGGCTACAGTATGTAAAGAAAAACACTCAGACGGGGATTTTTTAAATAGAATGCGATCAACTCTGCTCCTAGGGAGTCATCTCCAAACACCAGCTGACTCTTTTCTAAGCTCACATAAATTTAAAGAATGTGCTGCATCTACCACCCTCTGAACCTGGAGAGCACTGGTAAAAATATTTCATTTTGCTTTAAACGAAAGAAGATACTCCTTGATTTGTCTATGGCAGGTGTCCTCAAAGTTTTCAAACAGCGGGCCGGTCCACCACCACCCAGACACCACTGGGGGCCGGATCACAGTCCAAAAGCAGCTGCGGAGGCTGGCTTGCTCACAAAACAGGGGGTAGGTGGGGGTTGCAATTGGTCCCAGGGGATGGATTCAGGACCTTGGGGGGCCACATCTGGCCCTGGGGCCTTAGGTTGAGGACCCCTGATCTATGGTAACTTGTCTTTGCTTTTCATTAGAAAAAAGAGAAAGTCTAAGATGCATTACAAGCTTCCTTCTCAGTACCACTGACATTAAATTGTGTTTCAACATGTTTCTATTTCATCTTCACAAATGAGGCATTATATGTTATCATTTTCACTTTTTAAAAGGTGAAATGTACTTTATTTTTGCTCTCCAACCTCCTTTCCTATCTTATTATTACAGAAGGAACTACAAAGCACTGAATATACGCATGCAAGAATACGTTAAAAGACTTACCCGGTATTCTCTGGATATACTGTCTGAAGGCACCGCTCCTGAAATCTGGCTAGAGATTGTAGCTGCTATGAGTTGTTTACACCACTCAACATGGGATCCTGTGGGGCTGAAAGAAAAGAAAACAACAACAAAGTATCTAGTATCTACATCAACTTCTGTGTGGAGAACACTGTGCCAACTCGGAGGGTCCGGGTTTTTGCAAACAACGAGCCCTGGGTGACCCCTGAGCTTAGAGCCCTGCTTAATGAGAACAGGATGGCTTTTATTTCAGGGGATATAGAGGAGCGAAAAAGAGTTCAACATGAAAACAAGTAGAAGATAAGATGGGCCAAGGCTAGCTATAAGAAGAAGGTGGAGGAGCAATTGGAGAACAAGAATGTGAGGGATGCTTGGAGAGGCCTGACGACCATCTCAGGCCATGAACAGGCAGTAAGCAGGGGTTTGGTTGATGATGATCAGGACTGGGCTAATGAGTTAAACCTCTTTTTTAATAGACTTGACTCCACTCCCATGCCTTCTGCAAGCCCCTCAGCCCCTTTCCCATACATCTCCAGTCCAGCAGTTTCAACCACCATCCCCCGACCATCTTCATCTCCCCACACACCCGTTTTCATACCATTCCAGAGTCAGCCCCCACTCATCCTCCTCGTCCTCCCCCTCTTGCCCCCTCTCTATAACATCAAGCCAGGTGAGGGGAGAATTGAGACGCCTGAAGGTTAGGAAGGCTGTAGGACCAGATGGGATCAGTCCCAGATTGCTGAGGAATTGTGCGGACCAGCTCTGTGAGGTGGTCACATACATTTTCAACCTCAGCCTCAGCTTGAAGATGGCCCCTGTACTGTGGAAAATCTCCTGTGTGGTTCCAGTTCCCAAGATCAAACATGCAAGGGAGCCAAGTCACTACAGGCCTGTGGCCTTGACCTCCCATTTGATGAAGATCATGGAGAGGCTTATCCTCAGGCACCTTCATCCCATGGTGGGCACAGCCGCTGGACCCACTGCAGTTTGCCTATAGGCCAAACATCGGGGTGGATGACGCTGTTACCTACCTATTTACATCGGGCACTGACTCACCTGGAAGTTGCTGGAAACGCTGTGAGGGTCATGTTTTTTGACTTCTCCAGCGCATTTAACACCATCCAGCCAACACTACAAAGGAAGCTGGAAGCAGGAGTGGATGGACATCTTACCACATGGATAATAGACTTTCTCACCAACAGGCCACAGTACATGCGGCTGAGGAACTGCGTGTTTGATGTGGTGGTCTGTAGCACGGGGGCTCCACAGGGTACGGTGCTTTCACCGTTCCTTTTTACTCTCTACACCTCGGATTTCACCTACAATACTAGCAGTTATCTCCAGAAATTCTCTGATGACTCAGCCATTGTTGGATGTGTGTCAGAAGGGAAGGAGCTGGAGTATAGGTCAACCATCATGGACTTTGTCGACTGGTGTGAAAACAACCACTTGCGCTTAAACACCAGCAAGACGAAAGAGATGGTGATTGACTTCCGGAGAAAGACACTACCTTTTACACCAGTGAACATTCGGGGCTTAGATATTGAGATAGTGAACAGCATCAAGTACCTGGGTGTTCACTTAAATAATAAACTGGACTGGACTCATAACACTGATGCCCTATACAAGAAGTGTCAAAGCCGCCTCCATCTCCTGAGGAGACTGAGGTCCTTTGGAGTGTGTAGGCCTATGTTACGGATTTTTTATGACTCTGTGGTAGCTTCGGCTCTTTTCTACGCTGTAGTCTGCTGGAGTTCAGGTAGTACTGAACGGGATAAGAACAGACTGAACAAGCTGGTCAGGAGGGCTAGTTCTGTCTTGGAATGCCCTCTGGATTCTGTGGAGGAGATGGGTAAGAGGAGGATGTTGGCCAAGCTGACATCCATTATGAACAATACTTCTCACCCACTGCACCAGACAGTGGAGGCTCTGCGTAGCTACTTCAGTGGCAGACTCAGACATCCCCGGTGTGGGAAGGAGCGCTATTGCAGGTCCTTTATTCCCACTGCTGTGAGACTCTTCAACTCTACAGTTTAACATATTCATATGGGGTATACCGTATATACTGTAGCTTCTCTTTATATTTATTTTTATATACAAATTTTTAGTGTAATATTTGTATATTGGGTTTCTTATTTTATTTAATCTCTATTAGCTATTTTGTTTTCTCTCACACACACTTTACACTTTTTTGTGCACCTAGCTATCTTTACTTGTTTTTTTATATTGGGAGCTGTGTAACAAGTAAATTTCCCCAGATGTGGGATCAATAAAGATTTATCTTATCTTATCTTAGTCAAATATCCCTAGGGCACTGGCTTAGACCCTTAGTTACTGGCAAAATCAGGACAACCCTCGAGATAAGTCTTATTTTTCAGACACAAACTTTGTGCCTCTGCCTGCTCCTATTTTCAGGTCTCCGCGCTCCAACAGGCATTACTGAATGCAATGGCTAAAATCCCACTAAATCACATTACAGCAGGTCCACTGAATCAGTGGGATTTGGTGAGTCAACACCTCTGCAGGTTCAACTGATTCAAATGGGCTTACTCGAGTTGTAACATATCAGGGAGTAGCAATCTTCAATCTTCAGTGATTCAGCATACTGTGTAACAAAATGTGTAACAAATATATTTTTAATTGCTTCGTGTAGCAAAATCGATTTCTGGCTCAGATTCTGAAGCAGGGAGTGTCCCAAAAACACCCTAGTTCAGGCCTGCCCAAAGTCTGGCCCGGGGGGGGGGGAAACAGGGGCCAAATCCGGCCCGTCAGGCCATTCTGAGTGGCCCGCGGCTGGCTGACCCGCCCCTCCCTCCCCCTCCTTCACCCCATGTTTTTTTAAAGAAAGTGGGTGGGGCTTGCAGTGGGGTGGCAGGGTTGGGGAGCAACCGGCCCCTGACACATTCTCAGCCACCAAATCTGGCCCTCCTTAAAAAAAAGTTTGGGCACCCCTGCCCTAGTTGCATGTCTCTGAATTACGTTTTTAATTTTTTTTAAAAAAGTAACCATTCAATTAAACTAGTGCTGTCACATATTATTAGAGGGTGCTAAAGGAATACTGTATATGATGTGGGTGAGAAATAGCTTTTAGTTTTCAAAAGCAAGCATGCTGATTTCAGCACAGGAATAGCTGTTTTGGTCCCTGCAGGTGTTCTTAATAAAAGACAAAATTCTAAATATACACACCTGGTTGTGGGGTGACATGCAGCTACACCAACCCCCCTTAAACAGCTATACCAAAGTAACACATTAATGTTATACAGATTGAAGAAGTAAAACCATGGACACACTGAGGCAAATATTCCAGATCAGAGATGCTTTCTTTCCAACATAAGATTCTCTAAGGAATCTGATTCCACCAGAAAGTGGCATCATTTGTCTTTACTGGTCTGATCTTTTGTTTGGATCTTAACTATCTACCTTATTTTGCACTTCCCAGATACTGTTATCCATTTCATAGCTCAAAAAGAAAAATAACAAAGCATATTAAGAAATGCTATACAAGGAGATTGAAAATCAGATATTTATATATAGTACAAACTTTCATACAAACCTCCCTAAAATGAATAACAAAATGGTACAGAATGAGCATGGGGTAAATATTTGCGAAGGCGATACCCAGCTGGAACTGATGAGAATCCTTGACAAGATGGCTGAGTGCACCCCCAGGTACACAAGCTAGCACGTGCTTGAGCACATGTTCAAGACAAGACCTTGGTAGCCACTACTTGCTATGACAAGTGATGCAAATCTTACACAAACACCTACAGGATTCTGGTCATAAATTATTAGTTTGTCCATCTCTGTTTTTCATTAGGGTTGACATCCTGCTGCCCAGTTCTCTGTGCATAATGGAATGACGTCGGCGGCAATTCACGGCTGATTAAAGATTTCCTTTGGCGACTTCAGGGAGCATGTGAGTCATACACAATGTTGATGGAAAGATGGCTATTTGTCACTGCAGATGACAGTTATCATTTTGCAGCTGGTAAGTGGGCAATGGTATTTCAGTGTCTTTTAGATCAACCCACCTATCTGGAAATGAATCCTGCTGATTTCAAGCACAAATATATTGGGGGGGGGAAGCATCTACTCTCTCTGTCTTTCTAGAATTTTCCCCACAGGATGCGGCTCAAGCACAGCTACAAATAAATTTCATTTCATACATAGATAACCAATTCAAAGAAACTAACAGCTGGAATAAAATCCACTTGGAGAAAAAACCCTCATTTTTGGACAAAACCATTCTGCAAAGTTTAAAGTAGGCAGCAATATTTAACAATGTATTTGGAAAAAGATCTACAAGACACTGCTCATTATTCCGCTGAACAGGAAAAAATGAGAAAAGAAATACAAGCTGGGGGAAGAATCATGTTGAAAAAAAATATCTAACTTGGAAAAAATGATGAGAAGAGAACATCTATAGCAGTATCTCTTTTGCAGCCAAAAACTGAAAAAACCAAATTATACACTATGATGCTTTTTGGAATCAGTAAATCCAGAGGCTTAAACGGGATGATCTATTAAGTAATTCTTCAGGCTTAACAAGAGGAACGTTTTTTCAAGAATGTCTAAGCACTTAGGAAAAAACACGAAAGCTATTTCCTGAAGAAGCAAGAGAGGTCTGGCATTGGTTAAAGCTTGAGTAAACTGCCAGATTCTGGAAAGCAAAAGCGGAATCTGAGCCACAATGCAAACAATATGAACAAGAGAAATGTTAACAAGGATAGAAGGAACAAACTAAATGTTCTTAACAGTGTATTTTTAATGCAACCCACTCTTACCAACTTAAAGCTCATGGAAGAGGGTATGCCACAGTATACACTATGCACGCAACAGCCAGTGTGATGTAGCTATGAATGCATGAGAGCACCCCTACAGTGAGAAAATCTATGTTCAAATTCCTGGTCAGCCATGAAATTCACTGGACAACCTTAGACCTCTTACATCCTCTTAGTATGGTTGCCAAATCAAAAAGCAGGGGGCTCCTGCAACTTCAATGATGTGCAGAAGAAGGAATTTCAGCAGTTATGGATTCTCTTTTCTACCTATGATACAGGAGCCCTTTCTTTTTGCATCTGACAACTCATATTTTTTCCTGCAGGATTCCTGTGCAGCTAAAAGGTAGTGTGTCCTGTTCTGATCACCATGACAGAAAGTAAATGAAATGAAATAAATTGCAACCCAATATTTTGAGACAGTTAATATCAGAGTCTTGGTTATTCCTTTCTAGCACATACTGCTGAATTGAAAAGTGACACTGTGAGTTGATCCAAGGGTTGACTCATCCCACTTTAATTTCTTTAAATTGAAATTGGGTGAGTCAAGCCTCAGTGTTACTTTTCAATCCAGCAATAATAAGACTCTCCTATCAACTGACTCAACATCTTTAGCTGCATTATATTTAATTCCATTTACTTTCATTTCAATTTGTCTAAATTAAAATTAGTGCTGATGATTTTATCTAATTTAAGTACTGTAATCATCTTTCCTAGTGTGCATCAAACACCTTTATACAACTTTGAACATCTCTGGCTACCGTCAGTATTCATCAAGTATGCTGTCTGTAGTGGCATCAACATGACTTATTTTTACAATAACACAGTACCAACATACTCCTGGTTCCTCACTTAGTAATCCCTGTAAGCCTAATGTTAGAGTGATCAGTGTTAATATAGGACAGTGTTGGCGAACCTATGGCAGGGGTGCCAAAGGTGGCACTCAGAGCCTTTTCTGTGGGCACCCGACATTGCCTCCTCACAGCCACCTGTATTCAGGTTAAATTGCTGTACTAGCACTATGCGAAAAATTAGTCAGTTTTGAATCACAGTTTGGGCACTTGGTCTCTAAAAGGTTCGCCATCACTGACATAGGAGATGGCCATGTTGACACCTACTGTGTTTGTCATAAGACAATGTTTGAATTTGAGCCTTTGCTTCTACAAATAGATTCTTTAACTTTTTATGGCTAACAGGGCCGCAAATGGAGGGGGCAGGAGGGGGATGTGCCCCAGGTGCCATGCTGGGGAGAGTGGGTGACAACATGACAAAATAGTATTTGTAATATTCTGCAACGCCTGGTTGGGTAGGTGTGGAATCCATTTTTGCACCAGGTGACACAGAATGTAGTTGTGGCCCTGATGGCCAGAATACTACTGGCCTAGTGTAATACCTGTATAACTTTCTATGGCTAATTGCAGTTAACTTATAAGGTATTGAGAGATGGGATTCACCTGTATGCCTGGTAACATACCAGATTTAATCAAGCAAGCCCACATGGCAAATTGCTTGAGCCCTACATAAAAACAACAACAGGATCCTGGCCTGGAAACATGTTGTAGTCGGGATTTTGCTGTACTATAAGTATAAATTGCATTTAGGTGGGGCACCAGCACCCCCAATGTCCTTTAGCATAACCTCTGTTCAAATGAATGGGAGTTGTTGTAACAGCAATAACCGCTCATAAACCGTTATAGTTCTGCCAGTTTTAGGTTTATAAGTGCAGGTGCTCCAAACATAACCAGCACGAACGTCCTGCAGGGATGACACGAACTGGGAAAGTTTTAACCCGAAGAGAAACCAGTAGAACTGTGCAAAGAAAAACAAACTCATGTGCAGCAGCACTAACTGTTAGCATTAGGACCAGGGCAACCTCTTCCCATCTCACCATCTCTAGGTACTCACGCCAAGTTACCATTGCACCTGCACTGCCTCCATCACAGGGAACAGCAATGGTGGTGCAAGAGTACGCCCCTTCCAATTTTCTTCTTGTTGTTTGTTGTTGTTGTTGATGATGATGTAGCAATACTTGGGAGGGGTAACCTCCCTCTTTTCCACACATGCACAGCTAGACATGAGGCTTGTGCCAACCCCTTGGGCAGCAACTGGAGCTGCCCAGGGCTGACCTCAGTGGTCTCTTCCATTCGGCACAGAGTATCCCATAGACAGATAGATAGATTTGATTTGAATACATAGAAAGGAAGGAAGATAGATAGATAGATAGATAGATAGATAGATAGATAGATAGATAGA
>JAHTLZ010000280.1:2013562-2055288 GCA_023846285.1 Phrynocephalus versicolor | reverse complement strand
AATAATAATAATAATAATAATAATAATAATAATAATAATAATAATAAACAACCAGAACAAGGGCAAACATTAATAATGAGGCACACTGTAGATCTGTGTTGTAACTCCATCTAGAGAAGCTCAACGGTCATTTTTTTAAAATGATAATTAAACCTCAATTTTTTCCCAATTTCGAAATTTATTTGTAATTCTTTAATGGCCCTGTGGCTAAAATAACATTCACTGAACACATTTCTCTCAATAAATTAGTGTCTAGTATTGCTCCTCAAAGAATGCATTCCTTTTTACCCAGATAACTACCTTCAAAGCAAATGTAAGGTTTTTCACCAGTCTGCAACTCTGAGAGTATACAGAAAAGACGGCTTGGCTTTTTTCCAGCAAGCTGGAAAGACTTTCTGAGACACGCTATATAAAAGTGACTGCTTCTTTCTAGTAGCTCGCTGATAAAGGCTGTGTTTGTCAAACACAGAAGCTCCCTTTTCTATTTGCTTCCAGCTCTTCTGCCAAATCTTGAGGATAAGGAGCGCCAAGCATCTACCATCTTGCTCTGCCTGGCAGATCAACATTTAAACAGCCGTTAGCCAGCAAGACAAGTACAGGAGGCTTTCACAGGAATCTCTCAGGAACGAGTTCAATCGTAGAGATTTAGCTGTTTTGAGTATTTGAAACCTGTTTGTTTTTTTTTAACACCCCCCCCCCGCCGCCGCCGCCGCCCAAGGAAGGGCAGGATTTCTGTGGCTCTTACTTATACCTGGCTTTCATTTTCAGGGAAGTGCATGTCCGTGTATTCGTTGTCATGCTTTCGGCAAAATATATGAAGAAAGAGATTCCTTCTCCCATAGAAAAATCCTTGTCCCATGGGGGGGGGGAGGTGCTAATATCAGTCATATGCAAAAATTCACTTATTTTATTTTATTTAGATTTATCCCCGCGTATTGGGTCTCTGGGCCATTTTACCTCAAGAAAATAAGTAATTCTCCGCTTTAGACATTACCCCGAGAGTACAAGCTAAGGATACATGAGTGACTCAGACTGGAGCTTCTTCGGCTCCCTGCTCAGTGCAGGAATCCAAATCAACATATATCTGACGGACAACTGTCTAATTTTCTTGAAAACTGACCACAGTGGCATTCATGCCAGATGGGCGGTATATACATCTAATAAATAAATTATATAAAATAAAAATAAATAAATTCCTGTACTCTGGGGATGACTAAGACTAGACCCTTCCTCTCCTCTGTGTGACTACCTTTCAAGCATTTGGAAAAGTGCTATTATACCTTCTCCCGGTCTTCTTTCCTCAAAATTAAACATGCCCAGTTATTTCAGTTTTTCCTCACTGGGCCTGATTTCCAATCCCCAGTTCATCCAATCTGCCCACCTCTGAACTTGTTCATTTATCAGCATCATTCCCAAAGGTCTGTGCTGGCCAGACCCACCAGAGCTTCACTGGCACTTGCGCTCCGGGTGGCCACCCCTAGGGAGGCCCGTAAGGTTATCACACACAATAGGGCCTTCTCGGTGGCTGGCCCGACTATATAAAACAAGTTGCCCAGTGATATTCGCCAGCCTCAATCCTTAATAGCCTTTAAGAAAGCAGTGAACACTTGGCTTTTCAAAGAAACATTAGGCAATCACTAATGTCTGTCCTGTGCTCCCCTGTGACTGATGTTGTTCTTGAAATGTGTTATCCAAAACTGGACACAATACTCAAATCGAGGCCTAACCACTCTGAATAGAGGACAACTAGTACTTAACTTGTACTGATCGGGGGGGGGGAGGCCTTTCTCTGGGTCCCACAACCCTTTCAGTTGTGTTTGGTGGGCACAGAGGAGAAGGCCTTCTCTGATGCTTCTCCCAGACTCTGGAACTCCCTCCCACTGGAGGACAGGCTGGCTCCATCTTTGCTGTCATTCCACCAGCAGGCAAAGACCTTTGTCTTCAGGCAGGCTTTTCCGTGGTGACTGGTTGTCTGGGAGACGTTTTAAACAGGGTAGTTTGGATTTTTGTTACTTTTAAATGTTTAGTAATACATTTTAACATTTTAAATATATTTATTTAATGCAGTACTTTTAAAATATATGAATTATTTTCTACTTTTAGCTTTTATTATTGTGTTTCTAATTATATATGACACCTTGGGTACTTTTACAGGAGAAAAGCAGGCTAATTTGAAATAAATAAATAAATATTCTTGATAACTCCATGTTGGCTCAGAGTTATTACTGTACTGTTTTCAAGGTGCTTGTAATGTAACAGGTTTATATTTTTTATTTTTGCAGGGAGGGATGTTAGACCTCCTTCAGTCATCAGGTACGTCACCCACTCTCCATGGTTTCAAGAAAATAACAGACAGTGGTTCTGAAAGTTCTTCAGCCAGTTCCTTCTTACTCTTGGATGCGTTGGTGATCTCGAGAATAGATTACTGCAACGCTCTCTACATGGGGCTGCCCTTGACTGTCCTTCGGCAACTGCAGCGGGTGCAAAATGCGGCAGCCAGACTAGTGGCGGGTGTGCGTGGACATGACCACATCACCCCAGTATTGGCTCGCCTGCATTGGTTACCCGTTGCATCCCGAATTAGATTCAATGTCTTGGTTTTAATTTATAAAACCCTCCATGGCCTGGGACCTGACTACCTGGCAGAGCAGATCTCCCAGCAGTTAACTTCAGCCCGACCAACTAGAGTGTCGTGGGCGCACTCACTGTGGGTGGCTATGCCCAGGGAGGCTCGGAAAACGTCTACTCGTGGCTGAGCCTTCTCTGTGGCTGGCCCTACACTATGGAACCATCTCCCCAGTGAAGTGCACCTTGCACAGTCCCTGCCAGCCTTCCGGAAAGCTTTAAAGACCTTGCTCTTCTGGGAGGCGTTTGGTGACTCTTAATTTTTTTTTATTTTTATTTTTTGTCCACCATCTGCCTCCATGTCTTTTTTTCTACTATGTGTCTTAATTGATTTTATTATTTGCTCACATGTTGTATCTATTGTTTGCAGTCCTGCCTAGTTGTGAACCGCCTGGAGTTCCTTCGGGAAGATGGGTGGTATATAAGCCCTAAAATAAATAAATAAATAAATAAATAAATAAATAAATAAATTCTTCCAGCCCTAGAGATCTGAGCTTGTTCAAAGTAATACAATATGCCTTGACTATGTATTTATCAACTTCAAGCTGCAGTCTTATCTCCTCCATTTGTACTGCACATTTGCCTGCAGAGTCGGTTCCAAGCAAATGTAAACTAAAATAGAAATTTATGAGCTAAAGCAGGAATTAAGCACTTCTGGGGCCTCCTCTTTGTCAGCTGTTATCATTTCCCATCCTTACTGAGTGGCCAAGCCACTGTTTCTTTTCACTTTCTTTTATCACCCTTGTATCTGAAGAATGTCACTTTTTAGCATCTCCTGCTAACTTCAGCTCATTCTTTTGTTTTCCCAATGCCATTCCTATCATTCCTTGCTACTTTGTCTGTACATATATGGACAGTTCCATGTTCCCTGCATACATGATAAAAGAGAAAGAAGCATTTTGTGGGAAAGTGCTTATAGCCACACTACATTCTCCCTCCATGTTGTCATGTTTAGTTGACTTTGTGGCTAAGAGAGGAGAGGGAATTTTTATACAGGCATGCACATGACAAACAACATACTCCAAGTACTTGTACTGTGTCCAAGTTGTCTACTATTGCCTGAGTACACAAACCTTGTATCAGTTTGCCTTTATGTTGCATCGTTACAGTCGTGACCGACTCTTCGTCACTCCATATCCATGGAGTTTTCTTGGCAGGAATACTGGAATGGCTTGCCAGTTCCTACTCCAGGCGCCTACAGCACCTGGGATTCCCTGGTGGTCCCCCATCCAAGTACTAACCAGGGGTGACCCTGCTTAGCTTCCGAAATCAGGCGAGATCGGATATGCTTAGGGCATCTAGGCAGCTCAGTTTGGCTTTACACTGACATTATTAGTATTTCCAAAACATATCGGGCATTTTAGTAAACAGGGGCACTAGAATAACAGTTTCCTTCTTAGGCAAGGTTCCCTGTAAAGCATGTGCACCCCCGTACTCACAGGTCTTTCCCACCTCCATGCATGCACCCGTCACAACTGTTTTTATTACAGATGCGACATAAGCCATGCAGCAAGGGTATCCAGAATTTTTCGACTCTTGCCTACAGTGATCTACATGGAGCTTCTGGTGGTTCGCTTTCTTAAATGGCCCGTTCTGCATATGTTTTCAGCTCCCAGACACAGAACTCAGTGAATTCGCCGAGTGAATTGACGCAACAGTGAAAACAAGGTGTTTTGCATCACGCCCTCAAAGCTTAAATGCTGACACTAGGCTGCTCCTTGTCTGAAGCCATACATGTTAATTTCGTGTCTGGTCTGCAGCAGAGGAGCCCTCCTGCATAACCATTTCTGCCATGTGGTTATGACCCAATTGCACCCTGAGAGAAAATGAACTGGGGTGGTTTCAGGAAATTTGGTTAGACCTCGGAGGGCTACGGAAATCCCTCTTTTTAAAGACAGTTTGGGGAGCAGCTGGAAGTTAAAAGTTTCAAATGTAACCACTCACTATGCGGCCGATCTGTTCTAAATTTAGGTTTGCTTTAAAATTATGTGCTGTTCTATTTGTTTAAAGCTGAATATTTTATTATGCTGAGTTAGGGCGGGGGGGGGGGACTCTAGACAGCCACAGGGAACACTAGGCTAGCTAGACGGATTCTCTGACTCAGAAAAAGGCAAATCCTTATTGTCCTCTTATAGGTTACAGATAAATAAATATAACTACCACAAGTACTACATCCAGTTCTTCTCTTTACAGCAAGATTTTAAAAAGCTTACTTGTTGCCTAATCCTTGGGTTCCACCGAATGTAATAATTAACCCAAAGTTCCAGGTGGCGCATGCTTGCTACTGGATAAAGGGCACGATTCAATTCTTTCGTATAAAAGGGATTGAGATATTTCGATTTTGTGCTGTTGATCAAAGACCAGAGAGACAAAGTTTTCTCACTCAGTTTCTGCCAAGAAAAAAAGAAGGGTGGGTGGGTAGTGGAGAAAGAAAGAGATAGCATTAACATCAACTACATGACTAACGTCATAGCTTCTGCATTTAGGCAACAGTCATAGGCAGGGCAGAACTTGGTTATTGTAAAATGATCAGAAATGAACAAAAAGAGAGTCTTGCTGGACCAGACTAAAGGCCTATCTAGTTCAGCATTCTGTTTTTGGATTTTCCAGAAGTCTGGTGCATCAACAACTCCCTGCTCGCATTTCCTACCAAATGGTCCTGAGAAATGCCCAACCTCCAGGGCTGATGGTGATTTATAGCCTTCTTGAAGGAGGAGGACCATGCCTTCTTGAGGACATGGGAAACCTCAGCCTCACAGGCCAAATCTGGCCCATAAGGAGAACCCATATGGCCCCAAGAGACCCAGATGAGGCATCTCCCTCTTGAAGGGAGAGGGGCAGAACTTCAGGCAAATGAAGCCTAAGCCAGTTAAGCCACACCAAGTCAATCAACACTGCCAACACGGGAAGGGAAATGGGAGCAAATCTGACCAGCACTCAGGCACGGCTAAGGACTACTTAAGGTAGGGGACTCGGAGAGCATATGATGGAGCGGAGAAACCTCCATGGGCTTGCCAGGTCTGTTCACTTGCCATCACAATCAGGATGACTCGTAGCAAGCAAGAACCATCTTCAGTTGACACTTGGAGCAGATGCTTGCTGAAATACCAAGAGAGTTCTCTGGGCAAACAAAATCACAAACCCCCATGCTCCTTCAGCCTAGGAAAGGGGCTGTAAGTAGCCTGATGTTCGCAGTCAGGACTGAGACCCTAGTGATAAAGTCTGGTTTCAAAGAACAGTATGGCCACAGAAACCACTCTCACCTTCTTTCCTAGCTTTACTGCCTGTGTTCTACTATGACCTGTTTCATTTCACCCTTATACTAGTGTAACCAGGCATTGTTATAGAAAGTGTTCCAGAAATTAATTATTAAAAGCACAGTATTTACATTATATGGTAGCTATACTGACCTCTTTCTCTCGCATGCTGTCACAACTGTACAAGAAAGTTCCAAAGCGGCAGCTGTACAGGTGATCCAGAATTGTAATCAAAAATTGCTCATTGAATTCAAAAGCTGTAGGAAACTATACACAAGGGAAATATTTAGAACAATGCAAACATAGCAATTTATTTGTGTCCATTTGTCAATGTAATTGCAAGGAATTATCCAAAATTATAAACTGTGGTTATAGGCAGTTTACACCAACTTGTATTTAGTGACATTTCCCACTAATTTCACAGAGCTGTTTATAAGTACCAAAACTGTCCCTGTCTTTTGTTTTGTTTTGTTTCTGTCCAAGTCCTAGACATGAAGAATAATTCAGAAATGGACATTTAGAGGCTCTCCTTCATGTATATGAAGACACTGCAAAGTGAGGTTCTAGGTGCTAGACAATTTAAACTGAAATCACCAGAGGAATATCAATGGCATTACTTCTGTCAATGCAGAAACACAGTTTCAGAAAGACAACTTACTTGTTTGGACATCTGCCACACACAGTCAATGAACTGGAGGAAGATTGGTGACCTGTCAGCATCGGCATGATTTTTGTCCCCATGACCAATTCTCTGAAATCATACAAACTTCACTTCAGTTCAGACAGTTTCAGGAATCATTTGAGATTCGACATGCCTTTACGAATTACTTTTACGTCTATTTTAATGGGACTGGATGGTAAAAAATCTTCCCTGGTGGAGAGCAACAACCTGGTTTCTCTGGT
This sequence comes from Phrynocephalus versicolor, assembly GCA_023846285.1. NCBI lineage: Eukaryota > Metazoa > Chordata > Lepidosauria > Squamata > Agamidae > Phrynocephalus > Phrynocephalus versicolor. The sequence goes on along the minus strand of JAHTLZ010000280.1, from coordinate 2,048,503 downwards.
ATATGGCTGAAATTCTGTTGCTCAGTCACAACTTGAGTAGGCCCTTGCAGATTCACCAAATCTCCACTGCATCAATGAATTTCCTCTAGTTGTGATTTGCTATGCTGAGCAATGAGATTTCTGGTCTTTTTGTTTTGTTTTGTTTACAGAAAAAAAAACTGAAAGGCAGTAATATACCCAATCTATGGATATGGTGAATACTCTATTTTCATGGATGGGTTCAATAGAAAATATCAATGTTCTGAACAAATTTCTCGTCTTTCCCAAGTCAGAAGGTTTATTGTAAGAAGGCATTTAACTCATGGCGGTATCAGTGAGATTCATAAATGTTAAGAACATAACATGAGAACATAAGAAGAGCCATGCTGGATCCGGCCAAAGGCCCATCTAGTCCAGCTTCCTGTATCTCACAGTGGCCCCACCAAATGCCTCTGGGAGCGCATGGGACTAGATATCTGTTTTCTGATACCACTCCCCTGCATCTGGCCCTTGAAGTACCCCGGTTTTAAGCCTGGAGATTACACATCTCCATCATGGTTTGTAACCTGTGATGGCCTTTTCCTCCAGGAATCTGTCCAATCCCCTTCTGAAGGCATCCAGATGCCATCACCACATCCTGTGGCAGAGAGTTCCACAGACAATGTTTCACTTTAGTTGGTGGCCTTGAATGTCCCCGTTTTTCAATGGAGTTATAACACATGCTTAATACTAGCTGAATTGTGGCCTTTATTTGTAGCCTTCATTTGACATTAATATGCCAAAACTCATTATAAAGAAAATTTGTAAGCCTATTCTGTTTAGGGCCAGCCTAGCAGTTTGAAAGACTGCCAAAATGCAAGTAGATAAATAGCTTCCACTTCATGGGAAGGTAATGGCCTTCCGTGCACTTTAGCATTTAGTCAGGCTGACCTAATGGTGACAGAAATATGTCTGGGGACAAACGCCAGCTCTTCAGCTTATAAATGGGGATGAGCACCAGCCCCTAGAGCTGGAAATGACTGGACTTAATGGCCAGGGGAAACCTTTACTTTTATTCTGTTTAGGACAATTCATTTTATAAGCATACACAGATGACTGCTACAAATACTGAACCAAGAAAAACAATAATAGGCAAAGAAAGTATTTTTTAGAATTTTGTAGACATCCACCAGTGCCTTCAATTTCCCCAAAACTGAGCCATGCACAGCTGAAGCACCAGCCTTCATTCACCCAACAGACAGGTGATTTGTATTCTCAAAGTACAGAGCACAGAGAGAACCTCTAGTTCCCTGAGCTCCTTGCCCTCTGAAGATGCCAGCCACAGAGACATCAGGAAGAAAAGCTTCCAGAACACGGCCAAACAGCCCGAAAAACTAAAAACAACTGTAAGATAGCTGATTTATTTCAAGGCAGCCCTATTTCCCAAACAACGTGCACCTAAATGGTACAAACAGAGAGGCCTTTAAAATGGACTTGGAGGTATTTTCAATGGACATATTAGTTTATTATTGAAGCAGCCGTTAGCCGCCAAAGCTTGAGAGTTACGCTCCTATGCAGCAATGTGGTTTTGCTTAAGGCCAAGATTTAAAAGCCATGCCTCTTTGGTCTGGGAGAATCTGCTCAAGAACACTGTCAGCTTTGACAGTCCAAGTTTGTTTTAATGGCCTAATGAGAAACGGGCACAGATAAATCATGCTTACGTACATGAGAGCTAGACGAAAAACACACTCGTGTTAAAGCAACAGAGATAATGGAAGATTCCAGCTCTAGCAAATATGGTTCTAATCCCTTTGGCAATTTATAATATATTTTATTGTTTTCATACTTTAAAGCTTGAGCTGTATCACAAGACACTTCAGTGTTAGGAAAAGGCAAGCTAATGCTTTTCTAGGCCAGAGTATGCACAGAGAAACACGACTTCAAAAGGCTGTATAAAATGTCACCACTAAAGTATTTTTGGAGAAAACAACACATGAATTTAGGCTGTGATTCTGAGACTGAACTGAATCTTCCAAGTGTCAAAGTAACTTTAGTATATCAAATTTAATAGCAAGCAGTCTACAATACATATTTAAGCCCAGGCTGCTGAAGAGAACTTACAATTAAACCTAAAAGAACATAAAACATGTGCCTTGAAATTATACTACAACTCAGATAGGCTGCATTCCTGTATTATACTGAACAACAGGTAACATCAGTACTTCAGAGGATTCAAGACAACAACTTGACATACATTTCAATAATGTTTAAAGCCAACACTCAAGAAAGGGTGCTATTTTTATCACATGACTGATAGGGGATGGGGATGAATAAAGCTGTCTCAATGTTTCTAAGAGGCACATAGGCGGGGATGGCAGGGCTTTCCCAAGGTATCAGGGTTGAGAAGAAATTTAAATTTGGGCATTTTTAGTTTGCACACCATTCTTACAGGCCAATGGTTTCCAACTTTGGGTAACATTTTGTCTGAGCAAGGGGGTGGAGCCACACTAATTATTTTCCCCCCGAGGAAGGTCAGCCTCAACCATTTTGAGCCTGGGTGTGATCCCAAGCAGAGCTGCTGCTGAGTGAGCCAAACAAACAGAAAACATGTAAGCACTGGTAGGTTTCTGGAATGCTAGCAGTTGGACTAGAGCTGCTTTAGAGGCCTCTGCTAATTTAAACTGCTAATTTAAATTGCAAAGAGCCACCTTTATTCAAACAAAGGAAGCATCGACAAGCTTTCTCAAACAAAGGAAGCAAGGGTGGTGGTGCCAGACTAATCATTTATCTGAGCTGGGGGGTGGAGCCACACTAATTCTTTTCCCCTGAGGAAGGTTAGCCTCAGCCATTTTGAGCCTGGGTGTGATCCCAAGCAGAGCTGCTGCTGAGTAAGCCAAACAAACAGAAAGAAGAGAGCACTGTTAAGTTTCTGGGCTGCTAGCAGTTGGACATTTGTGAATGGAAGGATTCTCTCTCCCCTCCACTTTCTTCCTAATTCTCCTTTGTGCTGAAGGTCTTGCAGAGAAACGGACGCCCAGTAGAACAGTTTCATGCAACAAAATTTCAGCTCCCTAGAAGGTCTCACTGAAGTCTGGTGTTTTTATCTGCACGTGACAGACGGTAAAGAGAAGAAGAGAAATAGCGGCATGTTAAAAAGCTGAGTCTAACTTGGTTTTTCTTTGGTTCTCACCGATGCAAATTTGTGTCCGAAGCTTATCCACTCCTTTTGTACCAAAACCTCGAAGCCCGAAATGGTCCGGTAATAGCTGTCCAACATCAACATAGCCAGAGAGGTGAGCTGAGCAGTCCGATCCCAGCCGTCACTACAGTGTACTAGGACTGAGCTCCTTCCGGAGGATACTTTGTCGGCTACTTGAATGGCACCTGTTAAAACAAGCTGACAAAACAGAAGGAAAAACAATACAGATCTGTGCCCGTGTGCCGAAACATATGACGAAGTCGACCACGTTGCAGACTGAATCAGAAGGAACCACCAAACGTCCTTGTTCTTACCCGTACCTTGATATGTTCAAGCCAATGCGTTGATTCCAAGCTAGAAAGCCAGTGGGACTCTTCCACTTGAGGGTAAACAATGTCCTTTAACTTTTTCAGAGATTCCCGCATGACATGAATATTATGGATATCGAGGAAGAACAGCTCGGCATTGGGATACGCATCGTCACTTTCATACCCACCTCCAGTTGCCTGGGAATAGTAAGAAGGAAGTGTATGCTTAGTTTCTGCCATCCCATTGAAGCTGGTGGTTTTGAAAATAGAGTGGACCCTTATATAACAAACAGTTTGTATTACATAAAATCTGTACAGAATAAGAAATTCCAGAGATAGGGGAAATGTGCTTAGAGTCGCTTATGGGATGAATCCGTACAACATAAAAATGGGTGCAATTAGGGATTACTCTGTTTTCAATGCATTCCTAGGGGAAATTTGTATAAAGGAAAATTTGCTTAACATAATTTCATTTGGAACAAATTAATTCCTTTATATAAGGTACCACTGTACAGAGTAAGTAGGCAATCTCCTATTTTATGCACAGACACACCTGAGTTCAGTTTAGAATGTATTCAAAATAGTTTACTGGGCTGGGAATCAACCACACCTGGAAATTGACAGAACTGACAGGCATGACTCAAAAGCACTTTCTTTCTTAAGAACAATTAAAGGAAGCCACTGAACATTGTCTTAATTTGCTATTATTTCAAACCATCAAGATCTGTCCGGGAAGAATTACAATAAGCATAGCCTGTGGGCCACCAAATTTCATGTTTATTCCCATGAAATCTTTTTTTTTTTTAAATTTCAAGCTTTGGCTTAATTTTTTTGTTTTTACCAAGCACACTTGAAAAAAGCAAACTGGCACAACAAAGAAAACAAGAGTTTCCATGTCTTAAGCCACACAGCTGTTCAGTCTGGCATAGAGCTAGTAATGGAGAACAGAAGATAAAAAGTCCACACCTCTCAGGAGTTACATATTTTCCAAGCCATTTGGTATCAGATGCCAAGACGTCCCAAATCAGAGTAAAATCACCCAAGCCCTACTAACCGTAGGAAAAAATGAATTTTTTTTTCTGTCTCTCTGGATTATTGAGGAGTTTGTTACAGAAGCCTGTCTCGGCCTTGTCTGGCTGAAGTGAAGAGACAGTTAATTTTAGCTATGGAAGGCCCTGAGTAATCCTGGGGTGTGGAGCATGAAACAACAAAGCAAAGGGAGGTAGCCAGAATGCAGGAGGAAAGGCATGTAGCCACTAGACATCTCGCAAACAATTTCTAGATTCTGGATTTCCCTCCCCCCCCTCCCATTTAAAGTTTTGCAACAATGAACACTACTTTCAAAGTTTAACTCAGAATTAATTTTTACTTCCTTGGCCAAGCAGTTCTAAGAGTTACCATATAATTATGTGTACTTTTAACAGATGTTTTACTGACAATACAAGCATACAAAGAAAGAGTGACTCATATTTTGGGTCCCAAAATGGCCAAGGTTATTTACCTGTAACTAATTCTTCAAGGGAACACCTGTGAATTCATACATGTGGATGCTTCTGTGCCTGCACAAAACTCATCTGAACGTTGCAGACTAGGTGCTCCCAACCTTGGGTTACTCAGGTGTTCCTGAACTAAAACTCCCAGAAGCCTTTGCCACAAACTCTGCTGGCTGGGGTAATTGGGAGATGTAATCCAAAAACACCTGGGTCATCCAAACTTGGGAACCATCGCTGTAGAGCTTGAAGAGAAGACTGTTAAAATAGTGCTCCCCTGCATGCACGTGTGTGCACACGTGCGCACACACACAGAGTGCATGTCCCTGCACCTAATGGTTATTATTAGGGATGGGCATTTCACGAGCCCAGGTGGTCCTCAGAACAAGCTGATACACGCAGATCCCATTGCTTTACCTTTCTCTGTCTCATGCAGGGTTAAAATCCAATGAGGAAGCATGCTGCAATGCCATCTGTGCTAGATCTATGATGCTGACCAATCAGGAGCTGTGTGGGGACAGGCATCGTTCCGCCTCCCTCTCTGATTGGCCAGCAGCATGAAACAGGAAAGATGACATCACAGCATGCTTCCTCGCTGGATTTTTAACCCTGAGTGAGAGAGAGAAAGGTAAAGCAATTGGATCTGCCTGTTATCAGTCGGTTCCGAGCACCACCTGGGCTCGTGCGGCTCTTTTCGTAACCTACTGGTTCCAAAACAAAATGCCCATCCCTAGTTATTATCCCTCAGTTCCACCATCCAATGCTGTAAAAGAATCAATGTAGTTTAGCGCAGCAGACAGAGGGGAGGATGGATGGGTTGTGTGAATTCGCAGATGACCAATCAAAGAACTACAGTTACAGAGAAAGAACCTGTTCTTTGTGGTCTCTCTGAATCACACATGTGGGTGACGGATGAGTGGAATTTTGATGCTGCACGAAAGGCACTTTTAAAACACGCCTGCTAGGGGCACAAAATAATGCATTAGATTGTATTAGACTGACAAATGGTAACAGGAAGCTTTATACTGACGAAGGCAGGAAGGCTTTACAATGATAAGCAATAATCTCTCTCTCTAGGAGAAGACACAGGCAAAGGAGGAAGGGTGGTGACAAAAGGTAAGGTTTCTGAGGATTTCAAAAGGATAAAGGCAAAATTAGTTCTAGTCAATGTTCCAAGGAGTTTCCTCAGCAGTGGCTCAAGGGAACTGAGGGGTAATTGCTAGGTACATGGGCATGCATAAAAATGTGTGTGTGTGTGTGTGTGTGTGTGTGTGTGTTCTAACAGCCTTCTCTTTAAGGTCTAGATCAGGCATGTCCAAACTTTGGCCCTCCAGATGTTTTGGTCCGCAACTCCCACAGTCCTTTGCCATTGGTAATCCAAACTTAGAATTCTGGGAATTGAGGTCCAAAACATCTGGAGGGCCAAAGTTTGGACATGCCTGGTCTAGAGGTTCCAATGCACGTCAGAGACGCACAGAAACATCCACACATGTGACTCACAGAGACCACAAAGAAGAACCACTTGCCCTTTAACATCTGCTAGCAAGAACCTGCTGTGCGATGCCGACTTAAAAGAAAATCCAAATTTACTGGCACAGGTAAGGCATCCTATCAGACTGCGTTTGATTATTTCTATGTGGATTTTGATGAGGTTTTCTTGTAGCTTTATTTGTGTTGTTGTTGTTTTTAACTCATAACTTTACATGGAATTTTACTCTCCTTTTAACTGCTTAAGTCTCTTGTAGCTTTAAGGTAAGGTTGTCTTTTAATACTATAAGACGTCCCTCAATTCCCTGTTCGCAATACTTGAACATGTTTTAATTGTACTGAAGTATATATTATCTCTCATCACTGTAAGCCGCCTTGGATCCTTTTCCAAGGAGAAAGGCGGGGTAAAAATACTCTAAAATAAAATAAATAAAATAATAAATAAATCTAGACCCCTTTTTGTTAACACACCCGGTCAGAGTTCAGTTCCATCCTGTGCCTCTCAGGAGAAGAGTCAGCCTGTGTAGGCTTGGGTAAGATGCATAACCCTAAAGCACTACAAGAAGAAGGGGCCAGAAAGCCTCTTCTGAATACATGTTACCTATGTAGGAAAGTCTGGCAATGGTCACCACGTTAGAGTCAACTTGACAAGTCATGGGAATTATGTTGAAAGTTATTTTTATTAGCCCAAAAAACTATTAGACCAATTATCTCGCTGGAGATTTCCATATGCTAAACCAACACTGGAGAAGTGGCCGTGCTATCTGCAAAGTTACCTGTTGGGTGTATCGTTGTGAAAACCAGTTGGATGATCAAATGTGAAACAGACCCCTTGCTAAATGTTGCAGTCCTTTCTGCAGCAGAAATGCCCAGGGAAATTCCTGGCAAGACACTGGCCTTGAAGTTTGCCTTTGCCACAAGCAGAGTAGAACAACTGAAACTGAACAAAACCGAGAGGTTTCCCCTCCCCAGTTACAGAATATAAATCCTGTTCACAGGAACTTGCTTTTCCACTGCAGGACTTCCTTCTCACAGGCTGCGCGTCTGTGACAAAATGATTGATTGATAATTGTTTTGGTCAACCACTAGAACTGACTGCACTGAACAACACACCCATTTACAGTTCAAAAATCCAGATAGCATTCTGAAGCAGCAACTTCTGCAGACTTCTTTAGTAATATCAATAAAGGCTCTCCATCCATCATATGCAATTATGCAAAGCTAATCTGCTTACCTTATTAGCTACAGCATTTACACTGGGCCTTGCATCATAGATAGTCAATTTGGAGAGCTGGCCGTTGGTCTCCCTTATGACCTCCAGATACCGTTCGTCGTCTTTGTTCCTTTTGCCACTCATACCGACAAGTGGCTGGCTGGAACGTGTAATGACCGCCTGGTTTTCTGGATGGATCCATGACAATACCTGATTGAGCGGCATAAAACATTCAGCTACAGACCGGTGATTTTCCTTGGAAGCTTTCCTTGCTAATTTTCGTTCACAGGAGCATAGCTCCCGGAGCAGCCTTGAAATAGAGACATTGACACCGCTTAACTGTTACAAGGATAGCATGAGAAGCTTTTGCCCCATAGGCACATTATGTGGGACTCAAGGAACCATTAACGACCTGCAAACAGTTGGGGACTGGAGTTGGGGTAAGCACATGGGTCCTTCCAAAGGAATCAGCACAGAATTGCATGTCCTGCAGCTGTCAACATAATATTTGAAGGATGTCTTAGTTCTACACCAAAAGGCTGACATTTACTAATAGCTCTTAAAAGGCATCCAACAATAAACAATTCCACAGAAGGCATCTTTCTGTACTGTCTGTGACCAACATGCAGGGAGGGTGATCCTTCCTCAGATAATGGCTTAAGGAACACACAGAGAACTGTTCCAGCAAGATCAAGTTTTTAGAGAAGCTGAAATATACATAAGGAAAGCATCACTCTCTGTTTTCTGTTCTAGTCTTTGATACATAGCTTTAAAAAACTCTTTCTAGGAAATTAAGGAATGAGGATCAAGGCACAATGCAGCCCTGAAATCCAGCTGTGTTTCACTAATCAATGCTATGGCACAATCTTGCTTTGGGAAACCCTTTGCATGCAGTGTGGAAACAACACGGCTTCTATAAAGAGCCCGATACCATAGTCTCTGGAGACTGGATGCCTATAGTAGAGGTATTACACAAAAGGGTTGCATGAATTCAAATACGGTACTTTTTTCTTAACAATGAATCTTCAGTGTATTCTCAAAGGCTTTCACAGACAGGATCGGATAGTTGTGAGTTTTTCGGGCTCCAGAACAGCCTGAAAAACTTACAACTATAATGAATCTTCAGCTTCACAGAATAATTTTGACAGCTTAAAATCTACTTACTGGTATTCTACCTCGGGATCTAAAAGTGGACACCTTTTTGAGATCCTCATCTGTGGCATTATATGGCACTACCAGGAGGGACGGATACGTGTCACACAGTGCATAATGCTCATTGAGAAATGTTATCCTCCACTGTTCATTAGGCAGGCCCTTAAAAAGAAAAGAATTTATGTGCTACTTTGTTATAACAGCTTAGAACAATAGCTGGCTGACAAGGAACATAACATGTGTGCTATCATGGCCACAGGGTGGCAATAACCTACCAATTTACCGTGCATATTTACCGAAATGAGGGCTGAGAACAGTAGATGTGAAGAAGGCTCTTGTCACAAGAGACAAGATGCTGCTGAACCTGAAGATACACAAGATCAGTCTGGCAAAAATGAGAACATGTCCTGCTACTGATAATAAACTGATCAGATTTAGGCATATACCAGTACAGAGTGTTTACACCTGTTTACACCTGTTTACACTGAAGTACTGTAGCTCTCTTCTGGTCAAAACAGCCTAATTGTCTTTCCAATTTTATTTTATTTTAACTTACATTTTATGCACAACCTTTTAAACTGCAATGCTTCAATACAAATCAAGAAAAAATGTAAAAATAAAAATATTTATTTATTTATTTATTTACTGCCCATCTAACAACAAAGGCCACTCTGGGTGGTTTCCAAGGTTTACAGATATACCAGACATAACATCAGCACAATTCAGTGTTCAGAATTTTGTGTTCTTTCTCTCCACACAACGATAAACTTTCTCTTGGCACCAGAAACGTAATGGAAATCAGTTGAAGAGAAGCTCCTCTCTAGGGACACTCACCCTACACACTGCAAGAATTAGGTACGAGTGCTCTCCAGGAATTCCATCATCCTATCTCCATCACTGAGACTAGGAGTGAACTAATAGGAACTGCCGCCCAGCAGGTGGAAGGACGCGAGGTCCCGACACCGGCTCTACAAGCTCTGTTCCATCTCTTTGTGGAAAATATCAGTAACACAGGTTTAAGAATAATTGAAGACCATCAAAGACATACAATTAAATTTTCAGCAGCTGACCTGAGAGGATGCTGAACACTGTTGCAAAAGCGGTACGAATAGCTTGACATCCTCAGATATAGATTGGGATTTTATTGCAGAGTGGGGTCAGTCCATGTCAAATCAACCAATGCATGGAACCATGATGTCATGGATTTGGTTCATTTTGGTATATTTGTACCTTACCATGAAATGTTTAAAATATATATTTTTTCAGATTTTTTTGGACTACCCATTTCTGAGGTATTGCATTTTCAAAATTGCAAAAAAATTAGTGCCAAAATTCACTAATCACCATTACTTCAAAAATCATTTAATAGCTACCTGTGATAGCTACAGACCTGGCACAGGTGTCATTCTAAAGCTTATGAACAGGGCTTTCATTTGATATATGATGTGATGCAATTGTACTAAAATACACATTTAAATAAAAAACAGAATTGTTTACAATTTTCAAAAATTTCATACTTAAAGATACATGTCTTGTAGCCAGTCAATCCAAATTTCAGGATGGTATCTCAATGGTATCATGCAAAACTTAAATTTTCTTGTTGGCAGTGACAAGGAATAAAATTGACTTAGCCCCCAAACAGACCAAAATTTCCTTGCCTAATGATTAAGAACCTCCCCCCGCCACTTGGCTAACATGTTGGATGTTTTTTGTCATCTCCTGTGGGGTTAGCTGGCATGTTCTCTCTCACACACACACACACTGTAAGTCTCACTAGCTCCTTCTATAATGCAGTTTCTTGATCTTAACCCAGCAAATTTTGAAAAACCTGTATTTTCAGATGAGTGCTTAGACTTAAAACAATTGGTAAATTTCTCTAATATTACCAAGCTTCCATGCACCTCCTCCCACTTCTGCTAGTTTTATTTATTATTTATTTATTTAATCTGAAGTGTGCCACTTTGAAATGATATGCATGGAAGAGAAGCCTAAATTGGCAGCAATTCCACATTTTTTTAAAAAAATCTTGAGATATAAAAGGAAGATAAAATATTTATACAGTTAAGCTGCATAATAATGAAAGACCAAAGACATCTCCTGTGTTTTAGTTAATTTAACCTAGAGTTTCAGTGTTTATTTTTCTTTAAAGAATCTGTTTGATATCACAGCTGTCAGAATCTATTTTACTAGCTCTGCTTTCAAGGCTCGTAACTGAAGAATAAAAGTCTCAATTGCCTTCTTTTTCTCTCCATTTAGCCCAGTTAAATGCCAAAGTACCCTCCCTCAAAAGTGAATATATGAAATCAGTGCTAAAAATCCATATAGGAAAAAAGCATTTTGCAGACGTTCAGGTAAAGTGGGTCAAAACACATTTTTTTTAAAAAAAAAATCAAACTTACTTGTCTTCTGTATTCCACCATAGGATTGTAAACTAGCCAACCATTTTCAGGAAATTTCTCTTCATTTACAAATGCAAAAAAAGGCTGTATGAATAAAAAGGAAAGAAAAAAAAATCAGTAGATTGCATTTGAAGAAAAGGAAGGAGCTTCAAAAGAGCTGTTACGAATCCTGCCTCCAACAGGCAGACTTCTTTGCTCACATTGCTATCTGTATGAAAGTAACATACCCTCAAAAATTCAAGGGTTTTACTTCTCGCGGAAATAAGCATGCTTTCATTTTCACAAGGGGAAAAATGCAAAAAGGAGAAGAGGGCTTATCTTTAAAACCTAGCTACAAGTATTTCCCTGTTCCATCAAACAGGGAGAGATGTCCTGTTGAGATGACGATTCCCCAACAATACTTACAACCATCACTGAAGAAGACGGATGAGTTGCCACCATAAACAGATAAGGCACCAACTGCACATCAGCAAAAAAATGCCTGAAGCTGTTCCTCTACAGTTATGAACTGGCATAGATGTATCCTCTCTAAAGTTCCACCAATACTCTATTCTCATTTATACACAGCATCACCCTATCATTGCCCCCTGCAAATTCTGGAATGAAGTTCTGGATCAGGAGCAAACCATGATTAGTGATAACAAGGGTTAAAAGCGCAGAGATTATTATACATGATGGATGGACTACCTACTGTGCCTTTTTATCAATGGCTACACACACATTTTGTTTATAACCACTTATAACTTTGTGTTTATCTCTCTCCTTGTGTGATAGCTTTGACACAATGTTATCTATTGTTAGCTTTAATGTGGCCTTATAATGCTGTAAGATGCCCCTCAATTCCCTGTTTCTCAAACTGATTGTGTCTTAATTGTAATGGACTGTATAGTCTCTCCTTACTGTAGGCCGCCTTGGGTCCTTTTCCAAGGAGAAAGACAGGGTAAAAATACTCAAAAATTAAAAAATACAAAATAAAATAAATGATTAGAGATGGGCATAAACTGAGTTTTGTGGTTTGTGCCAGTTTGTCCCTTGGCCAAACAGATGGTTGCCACTTCCCAGCCTTGCCTCCTCCAATGAGCACCCACTCAGAGGCAGTATCCAGAGGAGGTGGGGCAAGGAAGCTGGAGTACCGCCTGTGAGTGGGCACTTGACAGAGTAGTTGGGGTTGGGAAGTATTCGTCTAAAGGACAAACTAGCACGAACTGACGAATTGGTGGTCCATGCCCATCTCTAAATATAATAAATGGAGCAGGGGAGCAGCAGAGGCAGCATCATGAAAGAATAGATAAGGCTACATTTTAAACTACACTACAGGTGAAATCCCTAAAAAGTAGAATATCATACAAATGTTCATGTATTTCAGTAAGTCAATTCAAAAGGTGAAACTAATATATGAGATAGACCAGTGTTGGAGAACCTATGGCACGGGTGCCAAAGGTGGCACTCGGAGCCCTTTCTGTGGGCACCTGACATCACCCCTTCACCGCCACCTGTATTCAGGTTAAATTGTTGTATTGACAGTTTGTGAAAAAGTGGGTTTTGAATCACAGTTTGGGCGCTCAGTCTCTAAAAGGATCATCATCACTGGGATAGACTCATTACATGCAAAGCGAAATATGTCAAGCCTTACTTTGGTATAACTGTGATAATTATAGCGTACAGCTTATGAAAACCCCAAATGCACAATGTCAGAAAATTAGAATATTACATGACATCGATAAGACAAGGATTGGAAATAGAACAATATCGGACCTCTGAAAAGTATAAGAATGCATATGTACTCATTACTTGGAGTGGACCCCTTTTGCATCAATTACTACCCCAATGTGGCGTGACACGGATGCATAACTCTGCTGAGGTGTTATGGAAGACCAGGATGCTTCCATAGCGGCCTTCAGCTCCAATGCGTTGTTCAATCTCATGTCCCTCATCTTTCTCTTGGCAATGCCTCATGGATTCTCTATGGGGTTCAGGTCAGGCGAGTTTGCTGGCCAATCAAGCACAGTAATCCCATGGTCACTGAACCAGGTTTTGGTACTTTTGGCAGTGTGGGCAGGTGCCAAGTTCTGCTGGAAAATGAAGTCAGCATCCCCATAAAGCTTGTCTGTGGAAGGAAGGATGAAGTGCTCCAAAATCTTATTTTAAGTTTGAAGAGACAATTACTTCCATAAAGTATTTGTGACTTAAGTGACAACAATTCCAGGAACACAATTCGTTTTTGTTAAGAATGATTCCAAGCAAGGTCTGTGAAGATTCTCAGTCATCCTGGTGGGTTTATCTGGAAGTTGAGTTTTGGCAACTGGGCTTCTTTTCTTGAGAGGCTGAAACATTTCAATCTCTCAAGAAAACAAGCCCAGTTGCCATGACTCGGCTTCCAGATTTCATGTAATATTTGCAAATGTAATGCTGATTTTGCACCTGGAGAGAAGGAATGGGGAACTCCTTTTAAATGTCTGTCACATATTTAACCACACACACCCTCCCACCCCAGATCCCAACATTCAAAATGATTTCTGCTTTGTATAGGAATTGGCAAGCCAAGGTGAAAGTGAGGTGAACTGAACTTGAAGCATATTCCACAAGGTATAGAAAATTATGGCAAATGTTACTAGAAAGATCTGTCGCTCCTACTGAAAAGAGGTGTTAAAATGCAGCAAACTTTGGCATCTTTATAGCAAGCAGAAACTATTACTCTCTCCTTGCTTTTACAAAGCTGGGGAAAATATCTCTAGGGAAATAACAAAAAATAAAAATAAAAATGTAAGTATGCTTGAAAGAAAATAGTTCCAAAAACAGAGTAACATTCTCAGTGAAATTCTAGTAAGTGAGCATGTGGGACAGAAAATAAACTCCTCTCCATAAAAATGATTCAAATTATATGACAGGCTTACAAACAGAACAGCAAATCTGCAACAATATTCTTCGTATACTTCCCCAAAGGAAAAAAATCTTGCAGATGCCTTCTATCAAGGGAAATTATCCACCTTATATCTGCCAAATGCTGATTTCTGTTGGGTGCTGGTATTTTAGCCATCAAAATAATTTGGCATTGGTATTTAAAGCATGACGGGCTCCTAAGAATTGTCACCCAAGCAGAAGTTTGAGAAAGACATTAAGAAGAATACTGACAACGACCACAGCATGTACTGGCATATTAGTTATCTGGTACCTGCTTTCTTTCATTGAGACTGAGACAATGTGCATGCCTCTCCTTTCCTTCAACCTTAAACTGAGCTCAGGCAGAGAGAGGGTCTGACTAGCTCAAGATCATCTAAAGCAAAGTGTTCTGCTTATATACCGCCCCATACCACTTCAAGTAGTCTCTGGGAGGTTCACAGTTTTAATTCCAGTATGCAGGCTACACATTGCCCCCCTCCCCTCCAGCAAGCTGGGTACTCATTTTACCGACCTCGGAAGGGTGGAAGGCTGAGTCAACCAGGAGCCGGCTACCTGGGATTGAACCCCAGGCCGTGAGCACCGTTTTAGCTGCAGTACAGGCATTTAACCACTGCACCACAAGGCTCCTGCAGCTTCGTGGTGAACTGGAAATTTTGAACCCGTATCTTCTACGTTATAGAACAAAGTGCGAGCCACTGCACAGCCCTAGCACTTTTGCTTTAATGTTGCAGTTTACAGGCACTTAAGATTTTCTTCAGAAAAATTAAGATTTTACATGGCCACCGTATGTTCAAGACAATCTGTATTCAACTCTGCATTAATTTTTTAAAAAACAATGAAAATACTAATCCTGTTTTTGTCTTAGCCTTAGTACAACAAAACAGAACTGAAAACCATGATGTCTACTGTATCATGCATACTCTTTGAAAAAGGACACACATTCTGAATATTTGAAAATTGGTTGTTTGAAAACCCATTTTTAAAAAGCCTCTTTCCATATGTCCAACTCCAGTTTCCACCTCTGTATCCCTGTGATGCCCAAGGAGGGCATGATGCCAGGGCTACAAAAGGCTCAACCAAGGGAGGTCACTCTGGGTCCATCTCTGTTTGCTTTGTGACCGGCAGTCAATAAACATCTCATCCAGACAGCTTTTTGCTGGTGGTGATTTAACAGAGCACTGAAATGGTTATACTTCCTATTTGTACTAAAACAATTTAACTTTGGTTTCCTCTTTGAGATTCCCCCACCCCCACCCCCACCCCAAAATGTTGGCTTCTCATTAGCTCCTCTTAGCCCTTCTCCTTTTGAATGCAAAAACCGAACAGAAATTCTTTGGAATGAATTAAAATATTCCATCAGGCTAGATGGGCAGTATATAAATCGAGTAATTAAATAAATGTATTGTAATTGTAATCTAAACTGCAATATGAATTCTAGTTTGGAATTAATTCAGTCCCATTGATCCTAATAGTCTACTCTACTAGGATCCACACTGGTAGGATTAATACCCTAACGCTACTACACCATCTGCAGAACAACTTAAAAGGTACTTATTTATCTACTTGCAATTACATGCCTTTGAACTGCTAGGTTGGCAGGAGCTGGGGTTAACAGTGGGAGCTCTCTGCGTGGCACTTGGGATTTGAACTGCTGACTATGCAGCCAACAGTTTCAGTACTCCAGCCCACAGAGCCATCATGTCCCACTGAGCCACCACGGGGGAAATAAATCTTCTGGAAATCTCACAGGATTTCTTCAGAAGCGTGGTGGATATATTAGGGCGACGGGTCAGAATGGCCAAGCTGCATGGAATTATTAAATTTCAGGTACAAAATAGTACTGCATGTGATGCACCTGGAGACGGAAAGCTATCTTACCATTTTACATCAGTCAACACAATACTGTGTAAAGAAATATTTTCCCTGTTGTACCCCACCCACTCCTAGTTTAGATGTCAAGATTTGAAGTCTGTGGGAATCCCATGTCACAAATTCCTTTTCAGATCTCCTCTATCAAAGGGTAGTCACAGTTATTCTACCAAGTAGAATACAGAACATCTGATCCACAGACAGAGAATAACAATTCTATCCATCCATCCATCCATCCATCCACCCACCCACCCACCCATCCAACTTGTATACCACACCCATTAGTGGCAAACACTATTTTGGGAAGTTTACATCCAATGGAAAGCAAAAAAGCATACAATAAAATAAATCTTAAACAATATGCTGTATTTGATTTCTTACTGTTCTAAGCTTTTATGTTGCCTTTTTATTTATTTATTTATTTATTCATTTATTCAACTTATATGCTGCCCACTACCCAAAGGTCTCTGGGCGGCTTACAATCAAAAGAATTAAAAACAATTTAAAATAGTTAAAAATAGAATATCAATAAATCATCAAGCCATAATAAAAACCTTACACTAAAATCATTATCCTAAAATTGTCATCAGTGGACCCACAGTCTATATTGTATCAATTAAAAAACTTCTGGAACAGGAAGGTTTTTACTTGGCACCAAAATGTAATCAGGGTTGGCGCCGGGCGGATCTCAATCGGGAGGGCATTCCATAACTTGGGGGCAGCTGCTGAGAAGGCCCTATGTCTACAAGCCATCCCTCTCACCTCCCTGAGGGACGGCTCTCTCAAAAGGGCCCCCTGGCTCGATCTTAATTGTCGGGTAGGTTCGTATGGAAGACGACTTCACACTCATTGATCTTAACTTTAAATATTGTGCTTAATGCAGGCCTGCCCAAAGTCTGGCCCAGGGCCCAAATCCGGCCCGCCAGGCCATTCTGAGTGGCCCGCGGCTTGCTGGCCTGCCCCTCCCTCCCCCTCCTTCACCCCATGTTTTTTTTTTAAATGTTCTGCCAATGTTGACACCACTGGGAAGCTTAGGCAGATGGGCAGTCTGCCGCCACCGGTACCGCAGGGGAAAGTGTGGGGGTGGGCAGGCCAGCGGACCTCTGCCACTGCCAAGGAGCTTTGGGGTGGACTGGCGGACGAGCTGTCGCCACCGCTGGGGAGCTTGGGGGGATGCAAGGTCGCACAGATCACCTCTTCCAAGGGGCAACCTATAGCCACAGCTCCCTGTGCTTCCTTTGGTCCCCACCTTCCTTTTTTCCTCCCTCCCTTGTTCCACACCTCCCTCCCTCCCTCCCTCCCTTCCTTGTTCCCCACCTTCCTTCCTTCCTCTCTTGTTTTCCACCTTCCTCCCTCCCTCCCTTGGTCCCCGCCTTCCTTCCTGCGGGTGGGGTTGCAAGGGGTCAGTGGGTGGGGCTTGCAGTGGGGTGGCAGGGTCGGGGAGCAACCGGCCCCTGACACATTCTCAGCCACCAAATCTGGCCCTCCTTACAAAAAGTTTGGGCACCCCTGGCTTAATGTATTAACAACTGGCGCAATACGTATTGTCTCACATTTTATATATTGTCCTTCAGTGTGCTAAGTCACCTTAGGGCCTTTCCAATGAGAGAGGTGGAGTGAAAATATTTTAAATAAATAAATAAATAAAGACTAAACACTAACTCCACATATATAAACAAATGTAAAACCAACTTACCAAGTTATGGGACAGTGGAAAAGCATATTTGGTCAGGAGCTCAAATATATCTCTCCTGCTGTGACCCTCTTGTTTCAATGCAAAGCGTAAATTTCTCATATCCTACATTTTAAGTCATAAAATTAAAGAAGAAAAAGGAAGGAAAAAGAAATTTAACAAGATAAGCAAGTCAGTCCATAAATCTCAACCACCTTGGCTTCATTTCTGAATCTAGTTTGGCCATCCTGAACTATTTTAAATCCAAAGGCTGTTGTCTGACTTGATTACAGGCAGGCCAAAAGACACTTGCCATCAATAAAACAACCAGCCTCTCAGATTAACAATTGCAGGGGGGGTCATGATATCCTGGCACCCTCTGCATGATTACCAGTCAGGATAACTAAATAGGGAAATAGTTGAACACTGCAAGACTGTGTGATGCAAGATTTAGGAAACAATGGAATCGTTTGTGAGCCTTGCTATTTCCTTCTGCGATAAAAAGGCACAATTATTATGACTTCTAAAGGAAATTTAAATCTTACCTTACAAGTAATATCTAAGCCATAAGAATTCTCTCCTCTGCTGGAAGCACCTCCCATTTTCTCAATCCTTGAAATAACACCCAAAGGAACATCTAATACCACCACTGGATCCTAGTTAGTGAAAAGATATGATGAAGCAGATTATTCCTAATAGTACACATATTCATATATTTAAGTCCTCACATTCATATAGGGCAAGACATAAACACCTTTAAAACCTTCCGCTTTTGACACAGCGGCCATGCTTATTTGACTGAAACTACATTTAAATGACAAAAAAAAGCCTCAACGTGTTATTCAGACAGAAGGTTATTAGTACAAACACCTCTCCGTGCAATAATAATAGTAAGAATAGTTGAACTATAAGAATCACAGCTTTTTTAAAAATAAAATATTTAAGAAAACAATTAGCATTATTTTAAATATTGATTTCCCAGGTAGACTAGTGCAGGCATGTCCAAACTTCGGCCCTCCAGATGTTTTGGACTGCAACTCCCACAATCCTTTGCCATTGTCTTGTCAATCTAAGCTTAGAATTCTGGGAGTTGTGGTCCAAAACATCTGGAGGGCTGAAGTTTGGACATGCCTGAACTAGTGCTTCTCTGATGTGGCACATGGTGAAATCCTGTAACATGCTAATTAGGGCCAGTAAGATAGCAGAAGAAGATTGAGGGGAAACGTAATATTTTAATGCCTACTAAACAATTTAAAACTGTCTTTCAGAGTTCTGCAAAAGAAAGCTAGTGATGGATGGCCAATGACCCTTCCAGTCATTCTGGTACACAATCGCCGATGAGCATTCTGTAAGATCTCTGGGAGGGTAAGTGAGATCTCTCGTCTTCTCGTCAGATGAAGAGGTAATGAAGAAAAGTATATGGGGGAAAGCTGAGGGAACCAGCAAGGCTTTGATCAGAAACAGTTTACAGTTAAAAAGCATGCCCTGCAGATATGCAAGATCTCATTTACTACACCAAATAACATACAACTTCTAAGCGGAAACAGCCTTTGAGACGCATTGCATTGATGTAGGCAAATTTGTAATTCTGAACCAAACAGTACGCATCAACAACATTACTAACTGGAAATAGCTTGAAGCTGCCTTCAGTGTAAACCAGTCTGTAAGCCGCTGTAAGCAATCACCACAATCACAAATGATGGTTGTTGTTGTTGTTGTTATGCGCCATCAGATCACTTCTGACTTATGGTGACCCCAGGAATGAACAATCTTCACAATGTCCTGTCTTCAACAGCCCTCCTCAACTCCTGCAGACTTAGGCCTGTGGTTTCCTTCAGGGAGTTGATCCATCTCACATTCGGCCTTCCTCTTTCCCTGCTGCCTTCCACCTTTCTCAACATTAATCTCTTTTCCAAAGAATCCTGCCTTCTCATGAGGCACCCAAAGTAGGACAACCTGAGCTTCCACATTTTTTGTCCCCAGAGGTATACACTATAATGCCACAGAGTATTTACCGATTCTATACTTCTCAAATATAGTCATTTTGTTACACACTATAATGCCACAGAGTATTTACCGATTCTATACTTCTCAAATATAGTCATTTGATTTCGTTTTTACTGGATTGGAGTTTATTATCTTATATGCCCTGTTGTGGAAGTTGTGTATTCTTTTGTATTGTTTTATATTGTTCACCGCCCTGAGTTCCCTTTGGGAAAATCAGATAGTATATAAAGATAAAAATAACTAAATAAATTTTGTTACACACTATAGTACCACAGAGCATTTACCGATTCTACACTCCTCAAATATAGTCATTTTATTACACAATATAATACTACAGAGTATTTACCATTTCTATACTTCTCAAATATAGTCTGTAGTTTGTTATGTACACTCTTCCTTTAACAGGACCATTAAACGGGCACATGTAAATCACTTCCTTGTCTGTGAAAAGAACAACAAATTTACAATTAAAATACAGTAAACCCTTGTATAACAAACAGTTTGTGTAACATAAAATCTGTACAACATAAAAAATTCTGGAGATAGGGGAAATTTGCTTAAAAGAATCTCCTATGGGGCGAATCCGTACAACATAAAAATGGTCGCAATTAGGGATTACTCCATTTTCAATGCATTCCTATGGGAAATTTGTATAAAGGAAAATTTGCTTAACAGAATTTCATTTGGAACAAATTAGTTCCTTTATACAAGGTACCACTATACTATAATACAATCAAGAAATCACTATGGGGGGGCATTTTATAAATAAAATTGCAAATTTACATTAAAATTCATTACTTATTACTGTAGTTGCATTTAGGCATTGGACTTTGTAGGGTTTTTGAACCCCGCTACAGCTATCAGAATTCAGCAGGAATCCTCCTCCGCTGGAATTCTGATCGACCAAAAATTCAAGTCCTCAGAGGTGTTTTCAGATACACGTCTGTTCTTTGGCAAGGTTCTCTTTCCAGCAACAGGCATTCAGCATGAAGGAGAGGACACGGATGGAGCTTTCAATCCTCCGTGGGAACTGCAAGGCATTAGGGGACTGGTGGTCGCATTAGCCTCTGTAGAGGATGCCTCTTAAAAAAACTACCAGTGGTACTGGCAAAATCTCTCACCCCTACAGAGCTCCTTCTGTGAGATGAAGGTGGCAACTGTAGCTTTCCTCCTTTCCTATTTATCCTTACGACACTCCTGTGTGGCAGGTAGAGCTGAGGAAGAACAAGTGACCCAGGTCCACTGGGCACCTCTGATGGCTTAGCGGGGATTAGAACACGCATCGCCTAAATCCCTGTCAAACACTCTTGCGGAGACACCTCGCTGACTCTCAAGTTAAGCAGCAGCAGATGATGAAAGAGCACTTGAAACACCAAGGTACTACACCACTTTGACCGCTCCGTTGAACATGTGCTGGTGAAAAAGCAAAGAAACACGTGCCCGGGAGGGAAATAAAGAAAGCGACGAAGTCAGCCACAGCCGGACCACTGGGCCGCCTGGCTTTAAAACTATCTCTACTACCTGGAGGTACCTGTGCACAGTTTCAGGAAGGTGCCTTTACCAGCTCAAGCTGAAGGTGACAAGTTTTCAGATTCGGGGCTTCTGTTTGCAAACCAGGCCCTTACTGACTAAACCAGGGGTGTTCAAACGTAAAGCCCTCCAGATGTTTTGGACCACAACTCCCAGAATTCCAAGTCTGTATTGCCAATGACAAGGGACTGCGGGAGTTGTGGTCCAAAACACCTGGAGGGCCGAAGTTTGGACACTACTGCAGGGCTGTGGAGTCGGAGTCAAGGAGTCGGAGTTGGAGGAAATTTTGGGTACCTGGAGTCGGAGTCGGAGTCGGCAAACAATGCACCAACTCCAACTCTGGCTCCTACTAAATTTAGATTTCTAGGTTTTACAGATTTTGTTTTTGGTTCATATAGATAAGCTTTGTTTTTGTTCTAAAACAACCAAATAATGTGGTTTGTATTTTTGAACTGGTAAAGTTCCTGTTCCTGATGTTTATGTCTGGTGCTACTATCCAGCCACTTGATTAATTAATAAAAAAATTAATAAAACTTTGTTGTTTTCATTGTGTTTGTCTTTTGCTTAAAATGTGTATAAAATACATTCGCATATTAATACAGAGGAGTCGGAGCCGGAGTTGGAAGTACAAAAAAACGTAGGAGTCGGAGTCGGAGTCGGAACATTTATCTACCGACTCCACAGCCCTGCACTACTGCACTAAACTATGCCCCTCTCTAATATGTTCTTCATGGGTCTCGTCCAGATCCCAGAAAAGAATGGCAGGAGAAGTGACTCTCTTGCCTCTGAAGGGAATGCTCCTCTGATGCTCTTCCAGCTTGCATGGGTTCCTCATTTATTTATTTATTTTATTTATTTATTGTTGCATTTATATCCCGCCTATCTTCAAATTTGACCTCTAGGCGGCTAATAACATCTGGTCTCCAAGGAAGCCAAACCAGCCCCAGCCCAGCCCCCCAAAACACTAGTGGGGATTCCCTTCTGGAGATTCATGCCTCTTCACCTTCTCTGGAGAGTGAAGAGGTAGAGAATGTGAGGCTCTGAAATTTGCAAGCGTCTATTAAAATCCCCTGGAAATAAAATAAAATGCTGAAGGGCAGGTCAACATCTTCCTAAATGCTAGTTCATGAAGCACTGGTGTTTTTCAACCAGAAGCCTTTAAATATATTGCTCATCACTTGACATTATTCAGCCCACTCCTCCTTTCCCACCGCATTCAGACTTGTTCCTGGAACATCAGATTATTCACAACTGTTGGCGGTTTTTACCTGTGACTCTAGTTTCCCCAGGTAGACGAGGTAATTCTTCATTATGTTCCCAATTAGTTCCATCTTTCATGAGCTAAAAAGAGACAATGCTATTAGACCTAGAACGTGCTTTACATTGTACAGTTTGAGTAAATCCTTGTACAAGCAAACTTCATACACCAATTAGAAAAGGAAGCTGACAAAGTGCACAGACCTCTATTTGACTTTCGGTGTTTCAAGACATAGCTTGAGGAGTAAGAGAACCATCAAATTGCAACAGAAATGGCACCTTAGGTTATCATAAGCATAAATGCACCTGAAGGCTGCAGATACAATCAAATAGCCTCAAATATTTGTTTGCTTTCTAAATTGGAAAAATACTACTCACTTTTTTAACAGAGGAGTTCTCCATGGTGTTTGAATTACATCTAGGGGTTGACGAAGAGGCCATACCAGGGGCAAGGGGGAACTGGTTCTGTTGAAAAACCAGGCAAGAAAAATGCAAATTTTAGTTGGGCTGAATGTACTACTTATATTCCATGGCTGGGGCATTTTTGCAGCCTTCCTAAGAACAGGAGGAGGGTTAAGGGAAAAACTATTTTTTTCATTTTTACTCACTGTGATTTCCATGGTGGACACCTTCTAAAGATATCACATATTCTCATCCAAAAATACAGAAATAGATTAAAACATAAAAGAAGTTCCAAGAACAGTGGTTAGACAAGCCAATACAAAGCAAAATACTTAAATAGTGAAAGCAATACAAATTAATATTCAAATACGCTTTGAAGCGGAAGAGAATAACGAAAAACCTAAGCTGTTTTGCCAAACGATATGAGTAAATTCAAACACACCTATGAAATGAAAGGATCAGAATCATTACCCTTTATTTGAGGGGGGGGGACTATATCTCCCAGATGACCACTTACCTAAGTTATTGAACTTTATGCTCTCTCATTTTTCAAGCATCACTTTAAAGTTGTCCGGTATGCTGCAGCGATAA
Organism: Phrynocephalus versicolor; assembly: GCA_023846285.1. Taxonomy (NCBI): domain Eukaryota; kingdom Metazoa; phylum Chordata; class Lepidosauria; order Squamata; family Agamidae; genus Phrynocephalus; species Phrynocephalus versicolor. The sequence goes on along the minus strand of JAHTLZ010000280.1, from coordinate 2,025,067 downwards.
TACCTTGTGGCTGCTATGGATTACTTCAGGTTCCTTGTTTAATTTAATTAATTAATTTAATTATTTGATTGCTCTAAAGTCCCTTTCAGACTCAGCGAGGCGATACACACATTTTGAAACAAATAAACTGAATCAATGTCCATTAAGAGGAATGTCGTAAGAATGGTCAAATTCCAGAGGGCAGTATTACTGTGCCTATACAGTATCTGGCCACTAAAACAGCACTGTGTGCCCAAGCAACACCGTCAGAGGATTGTCATGTTAAGTGTTAAATTCTAATATCTGACATTTCTGTGTAAGACACTAACTTCTTCTCCCTGTAGCACAGATTACACAAGTTATTTTTGGAAGCCTGCCCAAGCAATACTGCAGTGGAATCTGAAATGGTACTCCATCCACAGTCTTAAAATAGTTGAAACCATCCAACTGTTAAAGTGCAGACACAGCTATTCTGGGGTTTAATCCTCCAGCAAACTGCTATTGTACTGAACTGAATTCTTCCAGTTCTGCAGCCTGGGATCCTTATAAGGACTAATTAACAATATGTGGGTCATCAGAAGCCTCCAATGGGCCCATCCCCCAATAGAATCTGCCTCCATTTTATGCAGTGCATTGTAATCAACTGCCAATGAAAATAACCATAACTATTTTAGGAGACAAAAAGAACCAGGGTGGCAAAAGGTGTTGTTTGTTGCTGTTGTTTAACTTGCAGCAACAGCAGCAGGAAAGAGATTTATGGTTTGCAGATAAATGCAGATACTTTAGAATGTTTTCAAAATTGCTCTGAATGTTGACCAATGTTTAAGTGGGGTTATTTTACTGTATAGTTCTGTATGATGTTTTCAGCTTGTTATTGTATCATTTTATTTACTGTGAGCTGTCTTGGGTTTCCTACGGGAGGAAAGGTAGCATATACATAAAATAAATAAATAATATATAAATAATAATGGAAATACATTGAGTGGAGAAGATATTTGAGTGTGTTTGTGTGTGTGTGTGTGTGTGTGTGTGTGCTGCATCGTCCCACGTCTATGGAGTTTTCTTGGCAGAAATACTGGGGTGGCTTGCCCGTTCCTACTCCAGGCGCCTACAGCACCTGGTATTTCCTGGTGGTCTCCCATCCAAGTGCTAACCAGGGCTTACCCTGCTTAGCTTCCGAAATCAGGCGAGATCAGATGTGCTTAGGGCATCTAGGCAGCTGCAAAATATCTGATATTAGATTCCAAATTGAGATGGAATCCAAATAGATCCTGAATGGAAACAAATGGTAAAAATGTTTTGGGGCCATATGACCTAGTCTTCAAGAAGACAAAAACAGTCACTGCGAACAAAATGGCAAAAATGCATATAGTGTGATCTCTTTATTTCTTCGGCAACAGGAACATCCTTTCCCAAATGTGGCCCCAATCCATTCGGAACAACCGTGATGCAAATGTCTCTGAAAAACAGTTCTCTTTGGAATTGTGAAGCAGGATCCCGATGACCTAAGACACAATATCAAAACAGTACATTCACTCTGCTGGGAACAGTTCCAACGGCATAACTCTCTGCACGGCTCCTGAAGAACATCTTGCAGAGAAAATTATATTGACGCATGATACAGAAATGCCAAGTCGCCCAAGGCAGGTGGACAGATGCGTCTTCTTTCAACTGTAAACACTGCAAGCCACTGTCCGTTAAGAAATAGCACTGTCTTGAGAACAACTTGTTCAACTGCAGTTTTTTCTGGTTTTGGACAAAAGAACAAGTATATCAGAGCCATGTATTTTAATAATACTCTGATTCTTCCAAGTTTATTTTATCTCCATCCGCCTTTCCAGGATGTTACTTACACAGTGAAGGTGAAATGAGGCTTAGCAATAAAAATGAGAGGAAGGAGAAGGTGGAAGGAGTAGTGGTCACTTCCAAATTCCTCTTCTCCTATGACCAACTAGGACCGATACAATTCTGACATTAGATTTCAAAATGAGATGTAGATCCCGAATGGAGACAAAGCCAGCCTGTCAAAGTGTTAGGACAAAATGTTGGGGCATTAGTGCACTTCCTAAGAGTTGCTGAACTTCATCCTTCTAAAAATTCTGGAAGAAACATCTACTTATTCCACAGGTGAGCAACGGGTGCTTCTGGTGACCAGTCTTCGACCATAGGATCCCTCTATTCTTAAGCTGAGAACTGTAGATCTGGAAGGGACTACCTTAATGGATCATCAAGTGCAGACCTTGGCAAGGACGCACAGTGGGTATGTGGAACTTATGGAAGGTGAGCAAGGAGCTACCGGGTAACTGGGCAGAACCACATGTCTTCCTACCGCCTGGCCAAGAACAACCTTGGAAAGCATGAAACCAACTGTGTTCCTGGGTGGGAAGGTCAAAGGATAATCTGAGAAAATGGGGCTTCCCTACAGAAGACACCTTGTGCAAATGTGAAGAAGAAGAAACCATCTCACACATGTTATGAGGCACACAATGCCCTTCAGTGCGCATGGAGGAAGATTATACGCTAGCAAGAGGGAATGCTATTGATGAAGCCTAGTATTAGGCTAATATGGAGGAGTCCTTGGAAAAGTCCCTGATATTGGGAAAGATTGAAGGCAAAAGGAAAAGGGGACGACAGAGAATGAGATGGTTGGATAGTGTTAACGATGCGACCAACATGGATTTGACCAAACTCCGGGAGGCAGTGGCAGACAGAAGGGCCTGGGGTGCTCTAGTCCATGGGGTCACAAAGAGTCGAAAAGAACAACAGTATTTAATCTTAGATATTTTCTAGAACCCCACCCCTCACTGGCGAAACAGAAACACATACGAGCCAAACGGAGAGGTGTGGGTGGATGTGAAGGACCGATGCCCCTTTGGTTGAAGGACTGGGATGTGACACCCAATCCCCTACTTCAGATGCAGCTTCAAAACAGCCATGCTGCTTCCCACCTCACCTCAGGCAGAGGTGCCTGGGGAAAATCGTCTTGCCAAGAACTTTACATCCAAGGTTAACCTCCTGGTAAACTGCATCTTGCCACCTTTGGACTTTTGGTACTTGCCTCAAAGAAGTGGAATTTATCCACAAAAGCTTGCAATGATTTTATTATTATTATTTTATTAGTGGCCTGTAATGGTATCACCTAGAGCCTAGTGTTCCATTTATATTCTGCTTAATAGTGTGTGTTTATATGTCAATATAACCTGCTGGTGTGTCTGACATGAATAAAGAAAGAATAAAGAGGATAACCCAAGTCCCTGCCTCTGGATCCACAGACAGATACTGAAACCACTGAACTCCCCAGCAATTCATGGTTGTACTAAAAGCAAAACATTAGTATTTATTAACTGTATTTATATCCTGCCCATCGGGCCGGCCATGCACTCTGGGTGGCTATGACAACAAGTGCAAAGAAAAGAAAGGAAAAAAGAAACCAGAAGAGATTCCATCCCTGTGCATTATGGGGGGATATGTGATTTGTAGTTCTAGAAATCTTCAAGAACAATGATTTGTTGTAGCAATTCATAGCCCCTGCCACTCTGTTGCATTCCAGAATGCACAGGGGGGCATAGATAGATAGATAGATAGATAGATAGATAGATAGATAGATAGATAGATAGATAGATAGATAGATAGATAGATAGATAGATAGATAGATAGATAGATAGATAGATAGAGATAGAGATAGAGATAGATATAGATATAGATATAGATATAGATATAGATACAGACACACACACTAAATAAAAGCAACACCGGGGCCATGTGTGCCACTCAAGTGCATTTTGCACCCAACCTTGGCTTAAATTACAGCAAGTTCTAGTTTTACAGTATTTGGTGCAAGCTTTGGAGGACGGCAGGCCGCTTTACCAGATGCAAATTTAAGTAAAACTGGTCAGTCTTGAAGGTACTACAAGTCTATTCTGCCACACACACAAAAATGACACACTGAAACTACACACCCAGGGGAATGTGAAGCAACTTTCGCTGCTTTACAGAATACAAGCCCTAGAGTGGTCTCAACTAATACCCAATGTGCATGGATTTAAACTGCAGGAGGGACAAGAGCGCCCTCCTTCTTCCATGGGGGTTGCTTATCTGGCAGGCGGCTGGACAGCTCCAGCCAAGTAACCAGAGTGGTGGTGGCAACAATGGCATCTAGGTGGCCAGGAAGACCCTGCTACGGCCAACGTGCTCACCAGTCCTCACCATCCAAGCCCTGCAATGGAGAAAAAGCTCTCTTTCCCCAGCCAGCCGACCGTGGAAGAAGACCGTCTGTGTTGCCACAGCAAGGTAGAAGGGACTTTCTTGTCTCAGCCCTCTCTCTACCTGGGTGGCAGCAGGGTGGGTGGATACTGCGCTTAACACTCCCCTGTTGATGGGAGCAATCTCATTAAAACAGAGGACATGGGTTTTAAGCAGGTTTACAAGTTTGCTCACAATCCACAGTAAACATGTTTGCTGCAGATTACAGCAGACATGTAATTCAGGCCCAAGTTAGTGTATCAAGGTGGTGTTTTCCCCTCTTTTTAAAACAGCCTTTGCAAAGGGATAAAAAAAATCAACTACTGCAATAGTAAAACCAAGGGCAAAGCCCTGCGGACATTTCTGTAATTTGAGCAATCTACTGCTAGCTTAATGGTATTGATTGAAAATAACACACTAAAAGGCGTAAAGGAAAAAACCCTCAGATGCTCAGACCGACATCTCTCTCAAGCAGCAAAAAAGAAGAAGAAGAAGAAGAAGAAGAAGAAGAAGTTATAAGGAAAACTATCATATTTCTTACTCAACTTTTTCTCAAAGGAGTTTCAAAGGGGTGGGGGTGGGGGTCCTGTTAAGTCTTTGAATCCAGGTATATGATCAAAAATAGTCCTGCTAAATTAACAAGCTGAATAGTTGAATCCTAATAGCAAATTTGAAAAATGACTTTTGGTGCATATAGCCCCAAGTTGTCTGAAGAAATAATTTTTTAAAAATGGAAAAATACTCAAGCAAGTACTGTATGGTGTGCATATGTTGTGGCACAGTAGTACTTCAGCTACTTCGCTTGATTACTGATCAATTTCTGCACTGCGCCCTGTGCTGTTAAAATGCTACTCCATTCCCCACTCCACCCCAACCCCGGCCAAAACATTTTACAATATCAAATTACATTCACTAAGAACTTTAAAGAGCTAAAAATAGCCTGAAGGGAGCTGTGGCTAAAACCTAACTCCTGCAATAATGGATTATTATCGAGCCAAAAGAAAGAAAAAGCCATACGGCCCTTATGCAAAATCCAGAAACAAGGCAAAGCACATCCGATCTCACCTGATTTCGGAAGCTAAGCAGGGTCAGGCCTGGTTAGTACTTGGATGGGAGACCACCAGGGAATACCAGGTGCTGTAGGCGCCTGGAGTAGGAACTGGCAAGCCACTCCAGTACTCCTGCCAAGAAAACCCCATGGACATGGGGTCACGAAGAGTCGGTCATGACTGTAACGACACAACACACACACATACAACATGCTAAAATGTTCTTCATCAGGTTGGCCTTTACCAAATTTGAATGGTGTGGAGAAGAACCAGACGAAAGGTGGGAAGACAGCTGTTTGGTTGCCCCCCTCTTCTTCTGATCCCAGAGACAAATCCGGTCTTTAAAAAAGAATCTGAAACACCAACGCCTCTGGCTCTCAATGAGACCACAAGCTTCAACCCTCTGGCATTCAAGCAGCAATTTACACCAGTCCAACATGAAGCCGCGTGTATGTGCTTGTTCACCACTACAATACCTGCCCACTTATATGTGACATAAATACTGTGGGAAAAGAAGAGCTGGAATGCACATTTAGTCCTGCAATGACATCTGTACAGCAGCCAGCATTTTGAGCTTGCCTCCTACCTTAACACTGTGCAGTTGTACCATTAGTGAACAAAGCAACACTTGTCACAAGCCACCGGTAGCAGTGTGCTTTGATTTCCAACTGCTCCGTATTTCCACTTCAAGCTGGCTCATACACTGAACAGAGGCTTCTTGTTAGAGGAGCACACAGGCTTCGGTACCATTACAACCCTATGGGATGTGATACAAGCTTAGCTATCTTCTCCACCTTTGTTTTTTGGCGGCTGCAGGGGAGGCGGGGTTCTATGCATTGTGAGCCCTGGAACGGATGTGAGATGTACAACAAAGAATATACAGACTAGGACTGTGCCATTCAGGTTTTTGGACCCCAAGTCCCAGTATCCACAGGAAGACACGCCCACTCAACCTACGTATTTCACTGACCAGGATCGAGGCATATCTTCTAGGCTGTCTGAACATCCTGAAGCTACAAGATGTCCAGACAACAAAAATATTTTTTGTTGTTAATATAGAAAAATTAAAATGCTCCACTGCTTACTGGAAGGCCTAGGTCTTCCTGGGAACTGTAGACTCTCTCTTCCCCTTAGGCTATCTGAAAGCTGAGTCATGGCAACTGGACTTCATTTTTTTGTGGGATCAAAACATTGAGCTACTCATCCAAGCAGCTTCTTCAGTCTGGACAAAAGTTGGCGGGACACTTCCAATTTATGGTTCTCCTAGGTTTCATCCCAATCTGGTCTGAACTATAGGTGAACTATAATTTGAAAGCCTCCCACCAACGTTTCTCAGACTGAAGAATCTACTTGGATGTGTAGTGAAGTGCTTCAGTCCCTGATAACCACATCTGGATGACTCTCTCCAGACATTGCCCGTAGCCTCTAATTAGAGGGGTCTTCCAAAGAACTACACCTCCCACAAAGTCCTAGGTTGGTGACAGGACAAGGAAGGCTGTTGCACAGGAGATTCATATGTTCATAGCTGTGCATGAATAGACAGGTGCCCTTAAGAAGCCTCCATATATACATACATTAAAGTAGAGTGGCTACCTGTGCCAACCCCTAGGGCAGTGTTGGCGAACCTAAGGCATGGGTGCCAAAGGTGGCACTCGGAGCCCTTTCTGTCGGCACCCGACATCGCCCCTTCACAGCCACCTGAATTCAGGTTAAATTGTTGTACTGGCACTTTGCAAAAAAATGGTGGGTTTTGAAATGCAATTTGGGCACTCGGTCTCTAAAAGGTTTGCCATCACTGCCCTAGGGCCATTTTCTGCTTCCAGGACTATGGGGTTGCACTGACAACCCAAACACCACACAAAACTGGAAAACGTAAGTGGCTAAAAGTCACTTACTCTTTTGGAATAACTGTTATTTTCAGGTATTAAACAGAATCAGTGGCCCCTACGACCTACTTAAAGGCAGAATCATCACTGATGGAGGCTTTCAAGAATTAACTTGTTACTATGAACATCTCTTAATGGACAAGACAGTACACAAAAGAAAAAAAAGAACACGTGAAGCTTTGAGGGGGAAAAGGAAAACTAGTTTGTGTCAAACAACCAAGAACATCTAAACAAGTAATGTAGCAGCATACGATGTTCAATATTAAAGGGTGATGATGCAAAATGACTTCCTTATTGTTTTGTTATTCCTAAGTGCCATGGCATCATAATGAGTTGTGCTGAACTAGCAAAACAGGGAAGTCACTATCACCAATGAGGAAAAACCTAGACTAAGTAAGGCAATTAAAGAGCCTTTTAACACAGCAGGCTGAGAAGTTCTCTACCTTGAGGGAAGATGAGGATGAAAAAAGGGGAGAGGCTACTGAGTTTACAGAAGAGCTTATGTTTTGCACCCAAAAGTCCACAGGGTCTGTCCATGGGAACTACAGTGTTAAAGTAATAGGCAGCAGGTAATGGGATATGACCTCTCCCTAAGACTCCCACCACCACTACCACTGCTGAGAGCTACTGCGGTCAGACTAGATGAAAAACTTCAGGTCTTCAGACCTATTATTATCCCACATCACTCGATTCACTAGTTAAGCTGAAGGGAGCTGGTGTGCATAACAGATACTTGTTGGAAATATTTACTTCCAGGCCTCTAGGTAATATTGTTAATTTGGCTTTAATTGGGCTCAGGAGGGGGGCTCATGCAAAATACGGTGATGTGTGCTATCTAGCCAACAGCTACAGGGCTGTGGAGTTGGTAGATAAATGTTCCGACTCTGACTCCGACTCCGACTCCAACTCCTAAGTTTTTTGTACTTCCAACTCCGACTCCAGGTACCCAAAATTTCCTCTGACTCCGACTCCTCGACTCCAACTCCACAACCCTGAACAGCTACCTGGGATGTAGTGTGAAAACCGTACCTCCTTATGCAGCCTGCATATTTCTTTTCAAGCTCACCTCTAAGAAGCAGACCTAGCATAACCATCTGCATGAATGTTTGGGACTCTCATTTATAATTTTTATTCACTATTTGCAGCATAATGGTGCACAAGCTGCACATGTGGATTTAACCCATCAGAACTCACTGACTGCTTGATTTTTTTCCCATTGTCTACTAAAAGTACAGTAACACCTACTCTTGCATTTGTATTGTGTAAGGACCACGTGGCTTTATTTATCAATTTATTAATGATTTTTAACAGCCAGAGAGTTACATACTCCCTCAAAAAGACAATACCAAATTGGACAAATAATCTAAACCGAGAAGAAAGCTGCTTATGCATGAAAGAGTGTGTGTGTGTTCTCAGCCAAGAGCAAACTTTGGAAACAGGAAAATTATACTATTATTTAATATTAGAGAAAGGCATAAGTGTTAATATTTATCTGAAGGAATGCAGATTTACCATGGGAACCGCTCAACGGAAATTATGAAGAAAGATATGTAGCAAAGCTAAGTAGAAACCTTTTTTAAAAAGGAATGGCAACATTTTAAGATGATGTGAGAGAAGGAAAAAAAGTCACAAAAATCACAATGGATGTGGGTGTGAAGAAATATTTCCAAAGCATGATAGCAGTGACATACTCTATATGCACAAATATTCACCTCTGAGGTATGCAACAGACACACAGAACATGTGTGTTAAAATTTCCAGGGAGTGGAACAAAAACCTCCACTGGTGTGTTGCAACAAAAATCTACAACAAACAGCCCAGTTTTCAGAGAGGTAGTTATGTTTCAGCAGTAGAAGAAACATAATAACAGAAGTATTATGTCACAGCGAAGAGTAACAACTTCATTGCTGTGCGAGCTTTCATGGGTTATAATCCCCTTCTTCATGCACATGTGAAAAATGTATAACATTACACTGAAATAAAATGTTACAGTACAATGAAATAAATTAGTTATAAGCATCTGGTGAAATTTTGAATATTAAGCATTAAGTTTTATGGACTACAGTACTGCAAAAGCTTATACCAAATCATCCTGGAAGGGACCCTAGGGAGCATCCAGTCCAGCCCCTGCACTGTGAGGAATCAAACTCTGAACCTCTGGCTCCACAGTGAGAAACCTAAACCACTGAAATATAAAATATATTAGCATGTACAGTGGTACCTCTACTTACGAATTTAATCCATTCCAAATGCATGCTCATAAGTCAAACAACTCAGAAGTAGAGCAGCTGTATCTAAAAAATAAATTGTAAGTAGAGCAGACCGGATCTAAAATTTGTAAGGCAGCAGTTAAAATGCCTGCGGTTTTCTGCTCTAGTTGAATTGCTCATACATAGAGCCACTTGTATGTAGCGGTACCACTGTGTGTGTGTGTGTGTGTGTGTGTGTGTGTGTGTGTGTTAGATAATAAAATATGTTATACTTCCTATTTATATAAGTAAGACTAAGTGTGTGGTGGGTACCTTAGTATTTGTGTTTGGGTGTGTGCATACACATATAATCAGTAGTACAAATGTGCATACAGGAAGACGAGGTGGCTGGGGCAATTTTGAAAATAGAAAGTGACAAATCAAGGGATGAACTCGTGGATGGCAAGAGAGTTTAGTTTGGCTCCAGGGGAGCCAGATTCACTGACTGTGGGTGTGGATGAGGGAGATAAAGGCACAAATCATTTTAGATCTTATGTAGGAGTGAATAGACCTTAGCTCCACTCATCTGTCATCCCATGCTATCCCAGGCTGTGTGTGGTCCATACAAGCACCACAAAGACATGAAAGAGACCCAGCATCATCCTAGGAGACCCCAATGTTTTGAAAACCATTCAGAAGACCAAATCTATATTTTTAGCTGCCCTTGGCTCTCACAAAGAGAGAAGCATGATTATTGATGGTGATACGACTCTTCTGCTACTGCGGTCAAGCAAGGTTCAAAAAAGTGCACTGTGGCATCTCAAGGAACCCACAAAACACTTGTTCTCAGGCTTGTGAAAAACAACAACAGGGAGTCCAGAAGCAAGTGTGCAGGGCAAACCCATCAGCGTTTGTCAACTGTGGGGATCCCCTGAAGATTCTGCCTAAGAAAACCTGCTGGATGATGGAAGCAAATGGCAAATCATGTCTGCCTTGACAGCACCTTAGGACATTGTCCACCTAATGGCCCATTGAGACCATTGTCCACCTAACAACTCTATTCAGGCCATTGTTCATCTTATGAGCCTATTTCACACCAGGGTGACAAGTCAAAGCGGACTATAAGATGGAGGATGCGCAACCAGCTTTCTTCAGACTGATGAAGCTGTTTGGATGAGCAGCGAAAGGTTTCAATCTCTCAAGAAAAATAAGTCCAACTGCCATGATCCAACTTCCAGATAAAGTCACCTGGACGACTGGGAATCTTCACAGGCATCTTAACAGCAACACACCATTCTTACATCATTAACACAAACTGTTACCAATGACAATAACGACAACAGCAGCAACAGGCTTGGGGGTGCGGTGCAGAAGGGGTGTCACTTCGGATGTGCACTTCCACACTGCCTGTGGAGGGGTTGTGTGTGTGTTGTGCAACGAACACACACGTTGTGAACAAGCAACCCAGAAGCCAGGTATCTATCTATCTGTGTGTGTACGTGTCTGTCTCTCTTTCTCTCTCTCTCTTGTGTGTGTATGTCTGTCTGTCTGTCTCTCTGTGTGTGTCTCCCTGCATCTGGAAACCTAGCCCCCCTGAGGCGGGGAAAGGCCTTCCCTGAGGGGCTGCTGTTCCCCTTGCGGGGGGTGCGGGGGGGGGGAGGCCGAGGGGCAAGAGCGGGCGAGAGGTGGGGCTTTTCTCGCTGAACAAGGGGTAACTTTTACCTCGGACGCCTTCCCTCGGGCACTCACCGTGGTTGGGGTTGGGGTTGGGGGGCGTCGGCGTCCCTCTTCCTCCTCTTCTCTCCTCTCCCCTCGCCTCCTCTCCTCTCCCCTCGCCTCGCCTCAGGCCCTCCGTCTCCACCGGCGGCCAGCCTGGTCACGTGACAGCCGCTGACAGGAAACGGCCGCCCTCCGAGCCCGGCCCGGGAAGCGTCTTCGGGCCGAAGGGAGGGAGGGAGGGAGGGAGGGAGGGACAGAAATGGGCGTCCCCGCAGAGGGTGCCGGGAAATGCAGTCCTTCCCTCTGGGGGAGACGCCCCCTTCCAATGGACGCCAGCCCTCCGCGGTGCTCCCTGGGAAATGTAGTCCTTCGCTTCCCTCCCTTTTACCTCTCTCTCTCTCTCTCTCTCTCTCTCTCTCTCTCTCTCTCTCTCTCTCTCTC
>JAHTLZ010000280.1:1995704-2013552 GCA_023846285.1 Phrynocephalus versicolor | reverse complement strand
CTCTCTCTCTCTCTCTCTCTCTCTCTCTCTCTCTCTCTCTCTCTCTCCACCCACATCCAGGAGTTGTTTTTGGAGGCTGAGGGGGAAGGCTTCTCCGAGGAAGTTTTGGAAGAGGTAGCCCTGTTAGTCTGTGCAGGAATTCCAGGAATGAATGAATAGATAGATAGATAGATAGATAGATAGATAGATAGATAGATGAAGGGATATTTATTTATTTATTTATTTATTTATTGGATTTATACCCCGCCCATCTTCCCTAAGGAACTCTGGGCGGCTTACAAAGCTGATCAAGTCAGCAAATATAAAAACACAGATACAAAACATAAACATAAACAACAATGAATTAAAACATGTGCACCCTGATCGAAACGAATGTAGCTCAGAAAAAAGTCATATTGATTGAGCTAACTAACAGCAGATGGCAGGATATATATATTTAAAAAAACCATTTAAAACAATTTAAACTTGGTCTCCAAAGGCCTCACGGAACAAGATGGTTTTCAAGGCTCTGCAAAAGGCCAGCAGGGACTCTGCAGAGCACACTTCACTGGGCAGGCTGTTCCACATTGAAGGGGCAGCCACCGGGAAGGCCCAATTACAAGTTGAGGTTCTTCGGGCCTCTCGGGGGTGGCAACCCGAAGCGAGTGCACTCGCGACTGCCGAACTGGTCGGGCCGAAGTTGATCGCTGGGCGATCCGCTCTGCCAGCTAGTCCGGTCCCAAAACATGGAGGGTTTTATAAACTGAAACCAAGACCTTGAATCTGATCCGGAACGCAACGGGCAACCAATGCAGGCGAGCCAAGACTGGGGTGATGCAGTCATAACGACATGCACCCACCACCAGTCTGGCCGCCGCATTTTGTACCCGCTGCAAACACCGGAGGAGAGTCAAGGGCAACCCCATGTAGAGGGTGTTGCAGTAGTCCAACCTCGAGATCACCAGTGCTTGCACCACTGTTCTCAGAGAGTCCCCATCTAGGTACGGGCGGATCTGGGCAATTTGGCGAAGGTGATAAAACGCGGTCCAGGTCACGGCAGCCACCTGGGCATCCAAGGATAGCGCCGGATCCAGGACCACGACCAGATTCCGAACCCTGTCCGACAGCTGGAGGGAAAAACCCTCCAAGCTGCGGAGAGAGCCTCCGTATCCAGATGGAGAACTCCTGAAGAACATCACCTCGGTCTTCTCAGGGTTGAGTTTGAGCCTGTTGGCCCTGGTCCAAGCTATGACCGCCTCCAGGCACTGGTCGAGAGTCCGGACAGCTTCCACTGCAGCGGTGGAAAAGGAGAGATAGAGCTGCGTGTCATCAGCATACTGATGACGGCAGACTCCAAATCTCCGATTGACCCCAGCCAGTGGTCTTACATAGATGTTGAACAACATGGGGGAGAGAGACGACCCCTGCGGAACCCCACAAGGGAGTGTCCACGGGGCCGACAACTCTCCTCCATGCTGCACATACTGGAGCCGACCCTGAAGGAAGGACCGGAGCCAACTGCGAACAGTGCCTCCGATACCCACCTCGGAGAGCCGGTCCAGTAGGATACCGTGGTTGACGATATCGAAGGCCGCTGACAAATCCAGGAGAACCAACAGGGTAGAGCAACCCCTGTCGGCCGCCTGGATTAGGTCATCTTGCAGCACGGCCAGAGCTGTCTCGGTCCCTCGGCCCGGCCTGAACCCGGATTGGCAGGGATCAAGGCATTGCTGTTCCTCCAGAAATGATTGAATCCGAATCGCGGCCACCCTCTCGATGACCTTGCCCATGAAGGGGACGTTGGCAATCGGACGATAGTTCGCCAATTGGTCCGATGCCAGGCCCATTTTTTTTTCAAAATGGGCTTTGCCACTGTCTCCTTCAAGCAGGAGGGAAAAACCCACTCGCTGAAGAAGGCGGTGGCGATGGCAGAAGCCCATTCGGGCATACTCCCCCCGGCAGCTTTTATGAGCCATGATGGGCAAGGGTGGAAGGGGGTGGCCGCCGGTCGGCAATGGGCAATTGCCCTGGAGGCCTCCGAAGAGGAGATGGGCCCAAACTCAACCAATTGAGGAGAGCGGGGGTCAAGCAAGAGGGGGTGGCGAGGGAGGGCTAGTGCAACCTGATTCGAAGCCGGCACGGATGGCCTCTATTTTTGATCTAAAAAAGACTGCAAAGTTCTCACTACTGAGATCAGTAGGAGGAGGCCTTGCCAGACTAGGATTGGTGAGGTCTCGAACCATCCGGAAGAGCTCCGCCTGGCGGTTCGAGGCCTCATCAATTCTCAGGGAGTAATATGATGTTTTAGCCCCCCTGATCAAAAATACCAAGTCAAGGGTATGCCCACATCTGTGGGTAGGGCAAGAAATATGCTGGGATAGACTCATGGAGGTCATGGACTCCATGAATTCCAGAGCTGCACCAGATAGTTCACCGCCAGCATGCACATTGAAATCCCCGACAACCAGAAGCCGGGGGGACTTCAGTAGGGCCGCCGCGATGAACTCCGAGAGCTCTGGTAGAGATTGTGCTGGGTTGTGGGGAGCACAGTAGCCCAGCACAATGCCAAATCTATCCCACTGACCTATCAACAGGTGGAGGCATTCTAACCCCGGACTAACCAATGTCGAGGCCCTGGTCACATGAAGAGATTCCCTGTAAACAATGGCAAGCCCCCCTCCCTTCTGACCCTCCAACCTACCCATAGAGATAGAGAGATAGATAGATAGATAGATAGATAGATAGATAGATAGATAGATAGATAGATAGGAAGGAGAGGGAGGGAGGGAGGGATAGATAGAGGAAGGAAGGAAGGAATGGAGAGAGAGAGAGAGAGAGAGAGAGAGAGAGAGAGAGAACAAAATAAAAGACAAAAATGTGGCACCTTAAGGACTATTATATATTAGACATGGGCACGGAGCGGCGAATTCTCGTTTCCGTTTTCGGTTCTTGTTATCGTTACATAACGAGAACGGTAAGGAGAATTACTCCGCTCCAGCTTGAACCCGACCCGATAAAAGACAAATTTGGTCGGGTTTGTCGTTGTCGTTCATGGCATCGCCAACAAGCAGCACAGAAAAAAAGTTTTTAAAAGTAAAAAAAAACAAAAACGATTCCCGCCCAAAAAGGCAGGCGAAAATATGCCTCCCTGAGTGAGGGCACCTACCAGAGGGGTGTTTTCTGGTGGGGGAGGGGGTCCACGGCCTTCCCCCCCTCCTTTCCTGGGCTGTCTCTATGCCATGCGGTGGGTGGGGGGGGATCCAAAATGGCAACCGCAATATTTATTTTTAAATCGTGGTCCAAAAGCCCACTAAAGCACAACAGAAACATGTGAAAATAAGGTATTTTAAATGCCTGAATTTTTATAGTAGCAGCAGTGGGTTTTTCTTGCAATAAAACGTCTCCATTGATTTTATTTTATTTTATTTTTATTTTTATTTTTATTTTTTTTACACCTGCGCATGCGCAATGATGGGCTGGCCATGGGATGGGACCATGCAAATTTTTGGAGCCATTCCACCAATCGCATGGCCAGGTTTTGACTGAGACTTCTGGATGTGCCAGAGGGCATAAAAAGCCCACTAACCCTAACCCTAACCCTAACCCTAACCCTAACCCATACGCCAGTACACTGTCCTTCTTAGTGGGTCAGAGGCACCCAGAGTTGCAGCCCACTAACCCACCCTAACCCTAACCGTAACCCTAATCCTAGCCCTTACCCTAACCTCAACCCTAAGCATAACCTGTACGCCAGTACACTTCCTTCTTAGTGGGTCAGAGGCACCCAGAGAGGTGCCTCCCAGAGTCCACTATCCCCTACCCCTATCCCATTCCCTAACCTGTACGGCAGTACGCTAGTACGCTTCCCTTCTTAGTGAGTCAGAGGCACCCAGAGAGGTGCCTCTGCCACTTACCCCAACCCTAACATAATAACATATTGTTCGGTACGCGCTAATCCCTTCTTAGTGGGTCAGAGAGGCACCCAGAGAGGTGCCTCCCAGAGCCCACTTACCCCAACCCCAACCCCAAACGACAAACGGAAACGACAAATTTTTGAAAATTATCGCGACAAACAGAAACGACCCGAAACGGACCGGTTCCGACAAACGACAACTCGAAACGTCATTTTTTCTGGTCGTGCCCATCTCTATTATATATTAATGTCAGCTTTCGTGGACGCGTCCACTTCTTGCAAACGGCTCCTGGGCTCTTTTGTGGGGACGTTAGAGATGTTGCACTAATTTCCCGTCTTTTTCAGGAATATTCTCTTCTACCAGCTTGCAAATGAGCAGTTTAAAACAAAAATCCTGCAATGCCAGGGCTTGCCAGCCTTTGATTTCAGAGAGAGTCCTGCCTCTGTAGTAGTGTTCCCCCTCCCTTTAATCTCTTGGAAGCAGTTGTTCCTTCGCTGTTGATCTTTTTGCAACGGTAAACAAATGAACTTTGCCATTCTTTCTCCTCCAAACGGTTCAGGGAGAGTTACTGAGAGTTTTAAGGGCCCGTTAATGGGAAAGAGGTGAGTTACTATGGGGAACTTGATGGTGTTTGAGAGTCTCTGTACTTCTACTAAATAGCCAAAATTTTTAAAAAAAGGAATTTTGCCAGAAATCCAGAAGTCTACAACAAAACCCCCTCCTGATAATTTGACTTTCTTTTTGCTTAATAGGTTCACATGCATTAATTGGCATTTGCAAAAAAATAAAAAAAATCCACACACTGCTTCTGCTGCTGCTCTTCCTCATCCAGCCTCCCTGTTCCTTTTTCTTTTTTGAAACGAGTGTTTGTGTTGACCTCAATTCCTCAGCTGCTGCCTTTGTCCTATTTAAAGCCTATTTTCCCTCCACCTTGCCCTTTTACAGAAGGGAGGCACAGCTGAACCCAAATCCATGCATCTGAGCAAGGCTTTACCACACAGTAAAGTGAGACAGCAGCTTGAATCCTGGGCAGTCCGCCTGTAGATGCCAACGAGGGACAGAAACTCCCTGGGAGGGCTTGCAAAGCAAACATTTAGACCAGTGTAGATTTGGGAGATCAGGAGGAGGGTCCAGACTCCAGACCTGCTTCATGTAAACTATCCAGACTGTGGACACAACTAGAAGTTTCTGACATTCCATTGAAGAGAACTGCCACAGAGATCAGGACCCGGGTTTTGTGGTTCTGCTTGTCTTCCTGAAATCTGACAGAGGCAAAAGTAAGGCCAGTCTTGAGTTCTTTCCCTATGTTAAGGAAGGCAAGATGTTGGTTGAGATGACTGTGGACTTTCTCCGTAGCCATTTTTTTCAAAGAGTTCTAAATCCCCAGATGAAGAAATGAGCCAGACCCAAGTTATCCCCTGTTCTTCATTCCTTCAAATTTTGCAGCACAATTCTTGGCTCACAAAGACAGGACGAGTGCTAAACCGTACGTTGTAGGATAAAATATGTTCCATGAACTGTACTGTATTTAAAAGCTTTTTACTACCTTTTATTTCAGCAGACTGATACGAAGACAGATCAAACTTACAAATCAGCATGTGTGAAATTGATGCAACCTGGAATTAAAAGTGCCCTGTCCATCCCCCAGATCACAGCCTGGGGAAGTTACTTTATACTCTTCAACTACAACTTGCAGAATCTTCCAGCTAGCCTCATCATCATGAGCTATGCTGCCTGGAAAAATGCAGGGAGATTTGTGTGTGTGTGGAACATGGAAACAATGTGGAAATAAAGTAAATAAATAAACACCAATATTGCCTAGAATTATTGCAACAATGAAAAGACTTATATGTTGATATTCAGGAAACGTTGGTGTGATTGGAAAGGATTGATTTCATTCTGGAACTAACCCTGAAGTAGCATAAGGAGCAGTTGTGACAAACACAACTTTTCCTCTCAAGGTCTATCAAGTTCTGTAGGGCTTTTGGGTAGATGTTTATGTGCCAGAATCTATGACCAGACACACGCCATCTTTGTCCTGATCTAACTCATCATTGAGGATTGGTGTGGTGCAGCAGATAGAATGTCAGACTAGGATTCAGGAGACTAACATTCAAATCCCTGTTTATTTTATTTATTTATTTATTTATTTGACTTTTATACCGCCCATCTAGACCGAGGGCTACTCTGGGTGGTTTACAACATGTAACAACAAACAAAGGAATAGAATTTAAAAACCAAGATACAAGGTACAAAATAAAATAAAATATACATAAATCAACAACAAAAACTAAAATGAAGCTAAATTGAAGCTAAAAATGGCAAGAGATTTGATAAACTGGTTTAAAAATAGTGCCTAAGTGTTTAAAGAATCAGGGAATGCCATTCTATAGAACCAGGTCTTCAATAGCTTTTTAAAAATTTGAAGCGAGGGTGCCAGCCAAATTTCAGGGGGTAGATGGTTCCATAATTGGGGAGCAACCACCAAGAAGGCCCTACTCCTTGTTACAACTTTCCGGGCCTCCCTCGGGGTTGGGACTCCCAGGTGTCCTGCCTGCCTGGCACGGGTGATCCTGGCAGATCTTCTTGGGAGGAGCCGCTCTGTCAGATACTGAGGTCCCAAACCGTTTAGGGCTTTGTATGTTAACACCAAAACCTTGAAGTCAATGCGGTAGCGTACCGGCAGCCAGTGCAGGGCTGCCAGCACGGGGGCAGTGAGTAACTGTTCAGCCACAGATACTCACTGCCAATGATAAACCTCTCCTTGACAATCCTTTGTTGTTGTTGTTGCTGCTGCTGCTGCTGCTTCTATTGTTGTTGTGTCATTACAGTCGTGAACAACTCTTTGTGACCCCATGTCCATGGAATTTTCTTGGCAGGAATACTGGAGTGGTTTGCCAGTTCCTACTCCAGGTGCCTACAGCACCTGGCATTCCCTGGTGGTCACCCATCCAAGTACTAGCCAGGCCAGACCCTGCTTAGCTCCCAGGATCAGGCGAGATCGGATGTGCTCAGGGCACCTAGGTATCTTTGACCATCCTAGATAACTCAAAAACCCTACTGGGGTTGTCATGACTCAGAAGCAACTTGACAGCCCTACCTGGAAATGCCTTGCACATGAGGCCTTGCACATTCAAAACAAGTATTCTGCCATTGAGTCATGACACTTCTGTGTTGTCCCATGGAATATAGCTAAAAGCATTCTAAAAGTCTACAGCTTATGCTATTAGAACATCAAAAGGAATGTATACGTACCTGATAGCTAGCTATGGAAGAACTGAGAATGCGCAATAAGGTGTGCTGTGTTGCACTGCTGGAGAATACCAAATGCACTGTTCTCAAGATTATTAATCCCTGAAACCAATGGATCTTTTTACAAATTTAGTGTTTCCCTCTAGGCTTGTGAAGTAGGATTCAGCAGTCAGTTTTCAAAGCTCTGGGCAGTTGCTTCTGAGAATTATCCTCTGTCTGTCTCTCGACCCCCTTCTCTTTTTTTAAAACTGTACTTATATCCACCCTTTCTTCTCTTGAGCTCAAGGGGATAATTCTTGCTAGGGAGGGAAAATTAATTTCTTTTCATTTATATTTTAACACAGTTCATTATCCCAAAGTGACCTCTCCTTGGGGTTCCAGAGATCAGAGTACTTACAATAATCTTCCCAGGACTTTCTCATTACTAACTATCATTTGCTGAAATAACAAAAAGTCCACATAACCAATTAGACAGGGCTGAAGGTACAGGCACACAGGCATCAAAGTACTGGTCTGAAAGTCCAAGCATCAGCTTAGGTTTTGAATGGAAGCACATTAATTTCTAGGCATTAAGATGGGGGTCGGGTGGAAACTAGAAGCATCAGGTAAAGCTTCAGAAGCCAACAAGTAGAAGCTGATCAGAAGAACCAGTTCGGGAGTCCAAGTGTTTTGAGGGGTCCCAGATTATTGTACAACTCTTAGACCCCCCCCTTCTTTCCTCCTGTCTTCCATAGTAGAGCCTTGCAGCCCCTTCAGAGATTACCAAGGCCGCGTTCCTGAACCTGAGCAGCCATAAAACATGGATGCAAGTACCACTAGCAGGATAGGTTCCCAGTGGGCATAAGAGGAGGTGAAGTACTGGGCCAGGAGGCACCTGTGTGATCTTAGTGCATGCCTGTATTACTGGGTTTAGCCCTTGCAGCCTAGACAGCGCTTCAGCAGGCACCAAGGGCCCTGGGATTAAAGAACATGCGGATCTCTCGACGTTGGACAGCAGCTATCATAAACCTCTGCTAGAACAGCCAAATGGTTAAGGGTCACCCAGTCGCTATCCGTTCGGTATATAAAATGAAGAAGGAACACAAGGAAAGGAGAAGGAAGGTACGCATCCCTTTACCAAACTGGGCACCAATCAGAAAGAGACAGAACACGCTCAGAGTTCAAAATTGGCATTCCGACCATGTCTCAAGACGATGATCTCAAAGCAAGCCGTCCTGTTTTAGGGAATTGGCTGGGATCCCAGACAATGACTGCCTTTCATACTTACTGAACTTTTACAGACGCAATTGGAAAGCAGGTTTGGGGGTGGCAGTTCTCTTGCTATGCCAGCTGAATAATGAAGCTTTGGGTGTCCTGGTGCACAAGACGATGGAAGGCATGCCACTTTTATCACCAGCGTGACCTGCTGAAATCAGTACAAACTTTTCATGGTGGGCAGGTGGAAAGCGGGAAGTAAGCAGAGACACCATTTTGAACAAGGGAACATGAGATGCGATAAAAGGAAGCCACAGCCATGAGACAAGACAAGGGTTTCTGGATTCCATTCATTCATGTGACCACCGTTAAGTTGGAGGCATTTTAATGGCAAGTAACAACAGCAAGCTGCAATCCTCCGTGGGTACGTGTCTATAGGATGCCCTCAGGAGTCTGGAAAGATGCCTTACGTTGGGACAACTAGATCATGACAAACCCACTGTTGCCTCCTCTGAGTGACAGTAGCCCTCCAAAGTGCTACCAGAGTGCTCAAGTGTGCTATCTGATCCATGTAATGGACTGACTGGTAGCAAGGACTGGACTTAGCATCCTTCCGCAAGTACAGCTTGTGTGATCTCACATTGTTCTGCACAGTCCTTTCCTTCCACCCAGTAAACATAAATGGTCGATGTTCTGCCCAGACAGCACCATTGCAGCTCAAGCTGCTGCTGGTGGTTTTTAAATTGCAACAGTGCCCCTGTATCCACTGATTGGGCATCCACTGATTCAGTTATCCACAGCTGGCCACCCAAATAATTGTGTGTGTTATGTCGTTACAGTCGTGACCGACTCTTCGTGACCCCATGTCCATGGGGTTTTCTTGGCAGGAATACTGGAGTGGCTTGCCAGTTCCTACTCCAGGCGCCTATAGCACCTGGTATTCCCTGGTGGTCTCCCATCCAAGTACTAACCAGGGCCGACCCTGCTTAGCTTCTGAAATCAGGAGAGATCGGATGTGCTTAGGGCATCTAGGCAGCTACCCAAATAATTACCGTTAAATAATTTGCTGTCTCAAATAGGTGCCACAAAGCAAGTTACTGTTGCGTATAGCAGCCACAAAGCAAATAATGTTTGTAGATCACTGCTCCAAATTGTTTGCTGCTGCAGATCGCTCCTCCAGTAGTGCTGCAAATTGTGTTTGCTCTTATCTGGGGATTTTGATATCCACGGGGAGGCCCAGAAGCAATATCCCATGGGTATGGGGGTACTACTGTACCCACAAAGCTGGAACTGGAAACCCTGTACATCACAGCCACGTTCCTTATTTCCTGCACCACCAGGTCTTCAAACATAAGGTCACTGGATGAAGGGGCAGCCTTTCGACAGAACTGGCACCTCTGTATCTCATAGTTTTTCAAGCAAAAGGGATTCTATATCCCCCCCCCCCCAAATCTCATTGCAGCATCTTCCTCTTGTCTAAAAATAGCAGATGCCTGTAAGTTACCTACATTCAATCACAACAAGGTTACCGGTATTATGTATGTCAGTGTGCTCTTTCTTTAAAAAAAATACGGTTGCTACCAAGAAAAGGAAAAAGAAAAGGAAAATAATTGAAAACATGCAGCGAGTGCTATTTTTCCCTGGCAGTTTATTATGGTATGAAGGAAAAAACATTTTGGTGTGCTTGAAGTGGACGTTATCTTACAAATGGAGGATGATGTGGCTATTAAAATATGATTACACAAAGTATGAACAGTTTTGAAGAGGCTTACAGTACAATGGATTTCTTTTATAAACAGATTCTTAAATATACATGTGACAGAAAAAACATCCAAAGTTAAGCTATTTACGTTTATAGACATTTTCTCTGGGGGGAGAGAAGAAAAAAAAGCAGAGAAGAAAATATGAAATTTGTTCAGAACCAGGAACATATTGTCTGTACTCTATAAATATACATCGTTGAGGTGGGCAAACCAGGCAAGGTTTGGTGGATTGCTGTGTTTTTTATTTTTGTTTGTTTTATTAAATTCACTGAAAGATGATGACACCCAGCTTTGAAGACTTGCATGGTCTCCTAGGATAGAATTTTATTTTATTTTATTTTATTTTTTGCACAGAAGCACAGCCTCCCTCCTACTGCCTTCTTTATTCCATGGGTAAGTTTCCACATGCAGAAACATCATTGTTTGGCGACTCTGCCCTCGCTCACTTGCATGAACTACCATGAGCAACAAACGTTTTGAGCCAGTTCTGACCTCAGCGATGCACTCAGGGTCGTTTTAGACTCTGGACACAGCAGTCTTGCAGGGAAGCGGGCTGCGATAGTTGTAATAGGAGAGGAAGTGAATCATCCACTGGATATTGGGAGATCCAGGACAGGTAAAAGAAAGGGCGGTTTTTATTAATTCATTGCCACAAGATGAAGGGACTCGAAAGCGGAATGAGAGACATTTCATGGAGGGCCATCAATGACTACTTATCAGGGTGGTTATTATGTGGGAGCCCAGCTGGCATTCGGAACAGGAGGAAAGAAATCAGCCAATCCTTTCCCTTGTGCTGGGGTTGCGCAGGGCTAAACACCAACGAGGAAGAAGCCTTCGATGTCCTCTTTCCTTCTCCCTAGCGCTGGCCAGTCAGGAGCTGTGCAGGGAAATGCATCATTCCGCCTCCCTGTCGGATTGGCCAGCACCAGGGAGAAGGAAATATGATGTTGGTAGGCTTCTTCCTCATTGGAGTTTAGCCCAGCTCGACCCCAGAGCAAGGTAAGGGATTGACTGATTTCGTTCCTCTGGTTCCAAATGCCAGCTGGGCTCCCACATATCGTTACAGAAGCTGACCACTTCCAAAACGAAAAACCCATCTCTAGTGGCTATATGTCCTGCCCAGGACCAGCTGCTTATCAGTTGCTGGGGAACATAAACCAGTGTGTGTAGCTGCACACATGTCCCACCCTGATTTCCACAAGCCTTTGGTCTGTTATTTCTTATCTTCTTACACTTGCCTCGAAGTATAGTAAGCCAGCCCTGCCACGTACGTCACACCACTTCTTGTCCTGCATACGATGGTCCCAGATAGGTGCCTCAAGTTCCTGCTCTGTCTGTCCTGCACCTCTGTCTAAAATTCTGTCTGCAGCTCATTCGCACAAACAGCTCATACAGATGCTAGAACCCAGTGAGAACATAGTTCACAAGAAACATCCCAGGGTCAGCAACAACAAGAGAGGGTGAAAAGACCATCTGAGGGGAGTATGTGCCTTTCAACTGGCCCAGAAACATGACACAATGAGCTAGTTTATGAAGCAATTTGCCTGGGTGATTTTCTGGGCATGATGATGAAATGTTATTTCTGGCCAGACAAAATGGGGTTTTCATACCTTTTATTAGCTATATGAATATTTCCAGTGGAGGAGTGGCAATAGTGCAGACCTTACTTTCTGTTTGCCAGGACTCCCCTAATTCAGCTGTTATGTCAAAAACATAAAGTATTTGATGTTGTAATACACAGTATTACTGAAACGAACAATAATATTTGCATATTTAGAACAATGTATAATTCAATTTCTGTAACATAAGAAAAACAAAAGTGTAGAGTAGCCTATAATGTATTTACAAAGAGTTCAGCCAAGAAGTATAAATACTTCCATATTTAATGTTTAGGAAAATGTAATTTACAAAATATTCAAATATATACACAACTGTCTGGAAAAGTTGGGAAGGTGAAAAGTTAGAAGGGCCAGTTCAACCTTTTTGACACTGAAAGAAGAGGAGGATTTTTATTTTGGGGTGGGGGAGGGTGGGGTGGGATAAATCTGTGGTTTTCTTTTTCATTTCAAGTCTTGCACAAATTATGTACACATCTCTCTGCTTCTCTGAAGAATCACACATGCCCAGAACTCTGAATATGCTGCCCCAAAATGTCATCGATCATTGTCAAATTGTTTAGCCAGTCTTCATCCGAACTGCCGCTGCCGCTGCCTTTCATAAGAGACTCAATGAAGTCAGCCTCGCTGCAGTTCCCGGGCAAAAGGGAATGGTTTTGCTGGGTGACGAAGTCATATTGCGGCGGCAGCTCAGAGGCAGCGCTCATTCGGCCGAACGCTCCCGACGCCTGACCTGCAGCGCTGGGATAGCTTGGTGGGCCGACGGCTTGAGCGGGGTTGAGCGGGTTAAAGCCAGACACACCTTGTGGCATGGGTTTCATCGCATTCATCGAAGCTGACAAAGGTCCCCGAGTTAAATTGTGCCTCAGGTTCTGGCTGTTCAGAGGGCCCAAGCTTTGGCCCGGCTGTGCAAGGCCAACTTTTTGCATCTGCCTCGCTTGAACCCCGGGCGCCACCTGATTGGGGGGCACCACCGCCTGGTGGGAGAAGGCTGGGCTGGGGAGATTTGACCTCGTGCTCTGCTTTGAGAAGAGAGGGTTACTGGAGAATGGCTGCATTGGACTGGCCTCCATCTGACTTTGATTTGGCATCCGAGGAACTCCCGTTGGCGTCCACATCTGAGCCGAGGAGCTGGAGTAGACGTTCGGAATTCTTGGCATCGCTGCCTGTCTCAAATGCTGCTGGGCAGAAGTATGATTCACTAAGGAACCAGCAGCAAAACTGGACAGGGCCATGCTTGGCCGGGCTGCAGGGTGGCTGTGAACTGTTTGGCATCCTGAATTCATGCCCAGGGCGTTCTGACTGGGCCGTAGTGGGAGGTTGAAATCGGAATTAGATGGGAACATGCCTGGCTGTTTGTTGGGGTTGTGTGGAATCATCACCATGGGCCCGCTGCTTTGGCTCACCGTGATCCCAGACCCCAAGGTGTTGTGCAAGACCCCCTGGGCAGACGGCATCATGCGGTGATTAGGGGGAGGGGTCTGCATGGACTGGCTGCAGTCAGTCGCCATTGGCTGGGAAACAGCTGTGGAGAGACAAGCAAGATCACATTTGCAAAAGGGTCGACATTGGGGAGAGATGGGTTCTCCATGCATGCAAACAGCATGTTGCACCAATGAAGCAAAATTTCCCCCATGGTTCTGGTTTTAACCCAGTGGTGTCCAAACTCTGGCCCTCCAGATGTTTTGGACCACAACTCCCATAGTCCTTTGCCACTGGCAATACGGGCTTGGAATTCTGGGAGTTGTGGTCCAAAACATCTGGAGGACCAAAGTTTGAACACCCTTGTTTTAACCACTACAAACAATAGGCCCGCAGTACCCCCACCCCACCCCATTTCCCATCTAATTAATGCTCCAGACAAAAAAAATCCTTAACAGATTTCTGAAACATTAATTCACAGCTCAGCATACAGCTGGTTTCAGATATATTATTTCAAAATCAGAAACTAAGGATTAGAGACCTTCTAGTTTTAGAAATGCACACTTCAGCTCCCATTTGAAAATTCAGAATCATATCAACTCAGTTCTGCTTCACTATACTCCATGTGGACAGAGTTATGGGAACATCACAAATGACCATGTCATTTCAGAGGCCTCTTCTTTTAATAGAGAAGAGTCCATCTTAACTAGCTTGGTAATCAAGGTCATGCTAGGCTTCTGAGTAAGACAGGCTTGTGTGTTCTTGAAATCCCCGGGTAAAGAACAGCATGCAAAAAAGGTCAAAGGGTTGAACTCCTTACCAGGAAATTGACTCATGGGCTGGCCCACAAATGGCCCCCTCTGTTCAGATGCCACTCCCATCATGCCATGCCTCTGCTTTTCCTAGGAAACAAGAGAAAGAATGGCCATGTCACATAAAAGATCCTCTCCTTCCCGGGTGCCCAGCCACTGCTTACTTGAATGATCTCAATGGGTAGGATCAGAATATCCTGTGTGGAAGAATACCAAGGAGGCATTCCTTCTTATTTCCAACTACTGATACTCTCTAAGCCTTTGAATGTCACCCTTACGGTTCTTTATTCCTCCCCTTTGCCTTCTCTGTCTCCGAAACGCCTAGATATTAGAACTGATGTGTCAGCATTTACTAGCACCGTTTGGCGATTGTGACTCGGCTCCTTCCCTGAAGGGATATTAAGAAGCACTGCAACACATAAATGAAATGAAAACTGAATAGAGGACCCGATTTTTTTTATCATAAGTCATTGTTCATCTTTATGAGAATGGCAATCTGTGAGGGGCAGTGCCTAACGTATCTGCTTTTGATCTAAAAGACAGGTACCCAACCTGGCGTGGTCCAGGGGATCTTTGAATTTAACCCCCAGAACACTAGCTGGGCTGGCCAGCTAGTGGTGAAGGCTTCTGGGAGTGTTGAAGTTCAAGAGCACCTGGGTTACCCAAAACTGGGAACTACTGATCTAGAACAATATTTGGTACCAAGGACCACCTTTCCAAAAACTCCCATGGTCCTTCACTTTTGGCCACATTTACTGGCACTAAGGGGAGTTGCAGTCCAGGTGTGAAAGCACAAGGTGGCATGCTGTGCTCCCTGGTCATTCTGCAACGCTCATCAATGTGGTCTTCCTTCTAGGCCATATCAAGCTCACTACCACACTCTAAGTCATCATCCATGAAGCAGCTGACCTCTTAGTTCTGAACCCATCAGGGATATTAACATATAAACATCCAACTCTTCAAACAACTGCATATTAGATACATCCAACCTCAATTTGTCACAGCTTTGATGTGACTGTAACTCCTGCTTCTCCCTCTGGACTATATAACCTACACTTTTTCTTCTTCTTGGGCCTTTATCTCTGCCAATGCCTCTTTCTCTATGGTCTATGCCCCAGTATAGTCAATTATTAGAGCTTTAGAAAAAAAAATCACACACCAGGGCAAACAGCAAAGAACAAGGTCCATCATGCTGCAGTAATAATCTGGCATTTGTTCTCCAGTGAACAATAGCACTCTAAGCTGCTAGACATTTTCTCATACAAAATAAGAGACCAACCTGTAACTGCTGCTGCTGCTGCTGCTGCTGCCGTCTCATTATCTGCTGCTTTAGTATCTGGTTCCTCATGGTGTAACCATTCACCATGGTTTGGCCCGGGGCAGACACTGGACCTGTACTTGGGATCGCTCCTGGCTCTTGAAGTCTTGTACCAATCCCAGCTGTTTGGTCCTGAAAAGGAAAAGGAAAAGATGGATCTTGATTTCACCGGGCAGGGCACTCAACATTAACCATCAACAGACACAGCGGCACAGTTCTGAGCCTGCACCAAAAGATATTCTAGCTTGACAGTTCAGACTGTGGTTGGAATTTTGAACAATGATTGTTTAGATAAGCTTATCTCATTTTTTTCTTTTGCATAATTCAAATTTGTCGTTTCATCCCAACCCATAGTTAATGTTCCTTAATCATGAGAAACTGATTTCTCTTAAACAGGACCAATGCTTGAGAAAAATCAAATGAAAAGGACACCCTGCTACAATGTTGCATGGCCTGGTTAACACTGGGATGCGAAACATCCAGAGGTTTGGGAGCTACGCAGCCTACCCTACAAACCTGAAAGGTAGCACCCACCACGCAGAAAACATGACTTTGTAAATGGTTTAACTTGAAAAAGCCTCTTTATGCCCTCTATATGACTGCAGGGAGTGATTTTTTGCACTTACAGCTGGGAGAGGCCTTTTTTCAAAACCAGAAGTCACTTTCAGTTTTGATCCCATCCACCAACATCCATCCTATATAAAGGTTGAGGACCTTGGGTCAAGTGGAAAAAAACAAGTGACCACACCATCCTCTCAGCTTACACGTAGGTATATACTGTATGTGGGTCAGCTGCAAAATATTGTCTGCTAATAACTATATTGACATTTGCAAAGTGTGCTTCTCTGGACAGTAAGGGAGGTGTGTGGACGAAAAACAAGGGAGAAACCAATTATGCCTGGCACATTCATGTTTGTATAATCCAGGTCTGTCATGGTTTTTAGAAGGATGGATGGATGGATGGAGGGAGGGATGGGTGGGTGGGTGGGTGGGTGGAAGGAAGGAAGGATGGATGGAAGAAATCTAAAACCCAAAATAGAAAAGCTGTTCATTGGACTACGTTCCACTAGGAAGTAGTGTACAGATGGACAAACTGAACCTCCAATGCTAGCCAACTTGCATCAGAGGGTGGGGAGATGATTTATGATTGCCTGAAAGCTTCATCCCTCAACTTATGGCTCTTTCTCGAGGAAGATGGAGGAAGCCCTCATGATACCAACGGTTCATGGTGGGAGGGGGAAACCCCCGTGGCTACTGAAGGGCTTGTGCTGCTCTGTTGATTACTCTTTCACCAGGAAGCAACAGATGCTCATAATTATACTAGCCCCGCCTTTGACCACAAATCAGCTCAAGGCTGGGCATCTGACAGGACCCCGAGACTGGCAAAGGGGGAATCGCCACAAGTGCTTGGTCTTTGCATTGGGTTTCCAGGGAGTGAGCGAAAACTTTGCCTCTTCCAACTAATGGGGAACCACTGACAGCCCTTTATCTAGGCACCCTCTTCCCTGATAATACAGAATCGACTTAAGAGATGTTTAGAAACTAGCAAGAATGGCATTATATAGCATAGTCCAATGCAGGAGGAAATTATATTGCCTGCACCTTCACCAACATCTGTCTCACAATCTATTTTGGCCTCCAGTGCTATTTTACATTATCGATGATATTTTGTTATTATTGGCAGGGAAGACTTGTGTGCATTATATAGTCGGCAAAATCGAAACTGGGCCACACTTCCTTTGTTTGGCAAATGTTAGCGGCATCCTTTGTTCGAGTGTCAGCATTATCAGGAGATAAGCAACCAAGAAAAGGGTAGTTGCCTTTTTACGTTTGACAATTAAGATCATGCTAAAATGGTGAAAACAGGAAGCCAGCAAGGGAACTTTGGACTGCAGTTTATGGAGAGCAAAGTGTAGTAGAAGGCAAATAGGGATGAGAAGGGAGGGCTACAGGAGGAGGCAAGCTGCACCGTGAAAAGAAAAAACAAACAAACTCATCACTGGATCATTCTGAGAGTTTTGCAGATGTTACAACCAGAGAAATAGTTTCCACATAAATAGCTGTGTTAGTCTGTCTCAGCCTGCTGGTAATAAGAAAGGTGGGTTAAAGAAGGCAAAATACTGCAGCACTTTAAAGGCTATCAGCTTTGTTCCTGTGTGAGCTTTTGTAGATCAAAATCCACTTATTCAGACACAAAGGGTGTAAACACACGTCCTCTCTATTTATGTCTATGCTGGAGGTGAGAAAGAGGCCAAGGGAAATAGACAAAGCGACCATAGTTGGTCAACACAGGAACTGGACAATCAACCAGTTAATTAGTAGATCTTAGCTTGGCTCTCCCCCCCACCTTATTTTTGCCAACATGACCATGAAAATCTACTGTCCCTAATTTAACAGTGGTCTACCATGCTATATCACAATTGCTACAAAGCAAATTGCTAGACGATGTAAACTTGCATGCCATACCATGTCATATTAGCACATTTGTTTCTGGAATATTTCAGGGGCGGGCACGTTATTCTATTTATTTATTTATTTATTTATTTATTTATTTATTTATTTATTTATTTATTTATTT
>JAHTLZ010000280.1:1942308-1974482 GCA_023846285.1 Phrynocephalus versicolor | reverse complement strand
TATCTATCTATCTATCTATCTATCTATCTATCTATCTATCTATCTATGTAAGAGCTGTAGCCTAACAACTCAAGCTTTGTTACTTGCAAATAACAAAAACCAAACAAATTAAAAACAACCCACTTGAATTGCACCGGTGTTTCTCAGCTCTGATATCTACACCTCACCATATCTTTATATATTTACTAATATTCCATTATTGTACTCATAACTTAGGAATGTTTTACAGCAGGCATGTCCAAAGTCAGGCCCGGGGGACAAATGCGGCCCATTTTCAAATTTCGAGCAGCCTGCAACCTCTTCTCTCAACCGGCCTAGCCTGTCACGCATCCCCGTCAGCTGGCCCTTCCCCATACCAGATGGAGGCATCAGCTTGCACTTTTATGTTTTGCCTGCCTCTGTCCACCAGCACCCCAGCCACCTGCCCAGCCAACCTGCCCCTGGCTCCGTTGCTGCAGTGTCCTCCCCACCTCCTTGCATTTTATAGACACCTGTCCAAAGTCCGGCCTAGGGGCCAAATGTGGCTGAATGGTCGGCCCCCACACATTTTCACCTCACCCAATCTGGCCCTCCTTGCAAAAAGTTTGGACACCCCTGTTTTACAGGCATTAAAATTGCTCTGGTATTGTTGGGAGTAAATACAAATGAAAATAATACTTCTACTTGCTGATAACTCTAATACTGTTTTATATCTAGTAAATATATTCCCATTGCTGCAGCTATAAAACATAAAGATGGTGGGTGGTGGGAATAGGAAATTAAACACTTATGTCCAAAATTGTGTTATGTGCCACCAAGTCAGAACTGACTTATAGTGACCCTAAATGTGGCATTTAAGGTGTTTTTCACCCACACAGGTTTCGGTGGTTGGGCAGGGATTAAAGATCAGGTTTCCTGAGTAGTCATACTCTGTCACTGTATCTACTACATCACAGTGGGTATCAGTGGTTCCAAAGTTACTCCTAGTGAATAAAGTGTTCCTGCTGGGTGTAACCAAAGATCATAGATGTCCAGTCGGTGACAAGTCGGGTCGGTAGGAGGCAGCACATCACACTTGCAGCAGGATACAGGAGTTGAGGGAGATGGAAACCATAAGGTAAACAATTTGGGGCCAAAACATGTAGCCAATGTGCCATTTAATAAGCACCACACAGCACTGCATTTAAAAGCAGTAGTTTTTAAGACTTCCACAGACCTCCATCACACACCATGGAAGATTTTGGGGCTTCTGTTATGGCCATAGGAGAGGGTTTAGAGGAAGTACTGCCTAGCTTTGCCTCAGTTCTGTTGTCCTGAGGGAAGTGAGGGGGGGGGACCTTAGGACCCACCGAATGCCCCCCCCTTCTGCTTCGCTGTTGTTAGGAAAGAGCAGCCAACTCTTTCCTAATGCAAAATCTAAAAGATAGTAACAGGAGAGGCACCTCTGCCCTCTAAAAACCCCTCCCCCTCTCTCAACTTTAGATGTGCTCTGATTTCCCTCCTTCACAGCTGCTGCCCCCATGTAGAAAATCCGGTTCAGACATAGCGAGTTTCCTTCGGGTGGAACAGACCCGTGGCAATGAGGGTACAAACAAATAGAGGGTTTAAAGGAAGCAAAATGGAGAGGGAGGCGGGCAGGCTGAGCACGAAGGGAGGGGGGGTCGTCAAAGCGAACAGCTGCAAGCCAATTAAGCCAGACTCTGCCTCACTGTCCAGAGCCGTCAATCTAATTCAGCCTGGTGCCTCTTTTCCTTTAGCCGTCTGGTGCCTGACTGGGATTTCAGGAAAAGGGTTGTCTGACGGCCCACTTTGTCTCGCAAGACCTCAGTGCCCTTTCCCAGCTCGGGTTTTTCAAGGGGGAAATGCGTGCGCCAACAGGCACAGAGACGCACATGCATCTGCGCACGCACAAACACACAGGCACAAACACACAGGCAACTTTTCCGATGGTACTTGTTGTCTTTTGGAGAGAAGAGTGCAGCTGGGTGGATAAGGATTTGAAAGCCACCTGGGTCTCGTGCTTTCTCTAATCCAGTGGGAAAAATGGGGAGAAGGCAGATGATCCAAGCAGGAGGGCATTTCCCCCCACAGCTCCTCCAGCTCACTGGAACAATTCACTTCTGACCTCTCCCCACTCCCAGCAGTGGTTTGTTCCCCTGGACAGAACCAGGCACAGATAAGACCGGGTCTTTATTGGTGCTGCTGCTGCTCCTGTACACTTCCTTTTCCTCCAGCCTCTGTGGCTAAAAATACAAGATATAGTTTAAACAGCCTGACTGCCTTAGTCAGATTGGCTTCTGCGCGTTTGTTTTTTAAATAACAACAACAACATTATAGATCATTTTCAGGTGGCCCACAACATTTTGCTGCCTGAGGTGGAGTGGCACTCCTCTCTCCATGAAGGCACATACAGGACTTAAAGCCAGGCAAATTATTTTGGCATAGAAGGCAGGAAAACTCCCAAGCACTCCTCTTCCACTAAAAATACACTAATACAAATATATATGTGACCATCTGTTGCCCGTTCATGACACCCACAATTGGCACCCAAAGACAGCTGCCAAATTCTGCCTAATGGTAGGACCAATCCTGCTCTACTTACCCCTGCAAGTAGAGTAGAGAGAAACATCAGAAAACTATTAAATCTACAGTATGTAAAAAAAAAAAAATGAATGACACATTTGGGGTTTAAGGGGAGGGCCTCTAAAGCAGCAAAGCAAACAAGTTGGCAAAAGAAAAATATGGGGGAAAAGAGTGCTGCTAAGCATGTGCAAAGTGTGTTCCACCACCACTATAAACTAAACAAAGCCAGCCTGGCACACATTAAGAGTACAGCTCAGTGGCTGCACAAATCCTAGTGAAAAAGATCCCCAGCCGCAAGGCAAGAAAACCTCTGCCTGTGAATCTGAGAGCTTTTGACAACTGGAGTAGACAACAAGGGGCTGGACCAGTGGCTCTCCTTCTTGGTTCCTGGGGTGTTGTTGGACGGACAGAAGTCTTGACGGTTGGCCATACTGGCTGGGGCTTCTAGGCGTTAAAGTCCAACAAGAGCTGAAAAGCTAAGCTGAAGATCCACACTCCAGACAGATCATCAGGTTGACTCAGGAGAAGTCATTTTGCATGCTGGAATTTGAACAGTCCATTTCCAGTCAGAGGACGTGGCTTCCAGCCAGGACTGAGCCTCAGATCCTGTTTTTATTTTTAATTCTTTAAGCCCAGTGATATGCAGAAGTTGCTCTTGATTTGGGTCACCCCAGACCTTAAAATGAATGAAATCTAAACTACATTTGGAGCACTGAGATTTTTCCTGGCCTGAGTGGGGCACACCTCAACCTGCTAAGATCAATAGATACTGGTGCACCAACTCTAGAGAGGATCCGGCTGTGAATCTCAGAATAAAACAAACATTAAAACCAACTGAATTCTTCCCTTGGCCATTCTGTTCTGAACAAAAGGGTTTCCCCAGATCCTGCAAGAGTTTTCAATTACTCCTTTTCTCATTAAAAAATAAAGCTGAGGTGGCTTTTCCGCCTTCGCATGACCGTGTTTCTCTCACAAGACTGTCAACTTGGAGGAGATTTTCCCACTGCAAACATTTGTTTCTTTTATTTGTGCAATAAAACAGTTATAGGCTTTCTTTTACTAGACAGGCATCAAGGTGGTCAACAAGTACAGCCAAATATATAAGGCCAGCCACGAACTACAAATGGTGATACAGTATTTGAAAGCTCAATGTGATGATATACAAAGTAATTCATGTTTTTATATTTCTGCTACTCAGATGCTATTTTTGCTGCTTCTTCAGCAGCAAACAGTGGCAGTTTTGAGAAGGCACCGGACTGGTGCCATCTAATCTACATTTTGTGCTGTTTTTATAGTGGAGCTGCAGATCTGAAAAACCAAAAAGAAGACCAGTGACATTGCAAGTCAGTAGAGTGGCACAGCTCATTCTCCCAACCCTCCTGGCTAAGGACAGTACTGGCTGCAGAATGACTGCTGGTGAGCCAAAGAGGAAAAATACAGCAGGAACAGCTTAATTCCAGATCTAAATGAGCTCAGCAGGGAATCTAAACAGTCAAGTCAATTGCCCAGACTATGTACCTCTTCAGCCTCATTCTGCTGCTTTGATCAGAATCATTTCTGAGTTGCAATGATTAATGGAGTAATAGAGGAAGTCACAGGACATCTCTTGGGGAAAAGATGGAGGGGTGAGAAGGAGAAAGAGATTTAAAAAAACAACAACCCACAAACCCATCTCTCAGCCATGGTATGCAATTATGCTGTTAACACATTTTCATATTGAAAATGAAGACACAAATGTGTGTGGATTGAAAGAAACCTGAAGAAGGAATAGATTTAAGAATCACGCAGTGACCAAACAAATGATTTCAAAGGATGGCAGAGAGGAAAATATCCTCTCTTCATGCCTTGTTAAAGCGTTCTGAAACAGGATAATATACTTAAACTGGGCCACCGAGTTCAGCAGAAAGGTGGGATCTTTGTTGTAGGAACAGAAATAAAAGCTAAGCAGGATAAGCTGAAAGCCCTCGTCCCAATGAAAACTTAACCTTTTCAACAGTTATGACTATATTTACAGAAATTACTTGGGGATGTCCTAGAGCATATTTTCAACACAGACACAGAATGGCTGTTAATTCAGTGCCTGGCCAGCCCTCCTGTTAACAGGCAAACTGTGAATAATGTCTCTGTTTCCACAGTTTGCAGATGTGCGAGGGAATCAAATGAAGTTAGTTTTGTATTCGCTCCCCATTCAGAGAAACAATGCCAGTTCCTGCTCACAGACACTTCTTTGTTTTCCCTCCACCCACAGGCTGAAATTTCATCAAAATGCCCAGACCCCTCCCCAGCTTGCCTCCCAAAAGAGGGAGGAGGCTGGAGAGAGAAAGACATAGAGAGAGGGAAAGTTTACAAAGAAAGTAATTTCAAGGCAGTGCTCTTAAGAAACAGAACAGTTTGGTACTTTTTAAAAGCTGCAGCAAATTACAACAGCAACACAAGGAAAAACAAAACAAAAACTTCAGTAACTCTCTCCCACCATCGTGTTGAAGTGAGAAGAAGGAGGAGGAGGAGAATGGTTATGCATTTTCTTTTTTTCCCCTAGATCTTTTTTTAAACTAAGTATTTATATGACCAAATGATGAGTTAAGATTCTTCTGCTTTAGATCATTGGCTTTATGCAGATGTAACTTCTCTTTTCTTATCCACATTTACATGAATGTTAGGTCAAAAGTTATGGTTAATGATCAACCAGAGCTTCAAAATACTATCCAGACCACAGGCCCAGGAATCCTCAGGTGTGCATGCTGTTTGGGGATCCTGGGAGCTGTAATCCAAGAAAGTAACTCTTCCCAAGTTTTTTGATCCACTGCTTACCAAGATGCAAAATCATGTTCTAATGCTAGCTTACAAAACAATGACTTGCGCTGATCATTTTTGGTGTGAACTGAATTGCTCTGACTTGTGGTTTATTAGTAAATGAGCACTGCAATTGTGCATGCATAGTTTATTGCCCCTGTTTTGGTTTTAAACCACATGGTGGGTTCCTGAGGGGACTATATCAAGAGT
Source organism: Phrynocephalus versicolor (assembly GCA_023846285.1). Lineage (NCBI taxonomy): Eukaryota > Metazoa > Chordata > Lepidosauria > Squamata > Agamidae > Phrynocephalus > Phrynocephalus versicolor. Next base: position 1,968,917 of record JAHTLZ010000280.1, on the reverse strand, counting down.
AACACAAGTGGTTGGGATAGGAAGCGTATTTAGTAACCATCTGCATTTCTCCTATGGAAATTTGCCCTCTCTTTCCTAAACAGAAACTTTGTGGCTGTTGTTTTGAAAATACTTTGAAAGATTGTTTAAAAGTGTCTTATGGTTCAGGGACACTCCTGTCTGGGTGGAGAGTAACACTATTACTATTTTAACAATTAAACTTCTTGAAGATGGGCCTCAATATCCATAGCTTTATGTTAACCAGTGCTACTGTGCTTAATTGAATATTAACATTTTTGTCCTTTGGGTAACTGGTGAAGATCATAACAACTTAGTTAAGGTTTCCTCTTTGAAATCTAAAAGTAAGAGGGATAAATATCAGAAATATGTAAACATAGTGCAGAAGAAGGCAATGAAATGACCATTCAACACACTGTTTTCACATCTGCATGGACAGGTCAAACTCTAGGATCAGACTTACTGCTTCCCTATCACTCCAGTTCATCACCAACATCTTTTATTTGTCGACTCAAAAGGCTCTTAATTAGATGAAGAGCTTTCGGCTTTTGCTTCAAAAGCTTTGCAACTTCCCTCCAAGGCTTATCTTTAGCAATTGCGCCATCGTTACCAGGAGGCTTTGAAATTTAATACAGGGTCACCCTCCTCCAATGTGGTGTTAAATTTAATAGAAGAAAGAAAAGAAAATGTTTCTACAAAAATGAATAAATAAAATCTATCAATAAATAAAAACAATCCCACAAAAACAAAACCCCAACTACACTCAGATCCATTGAATGAGCAATCCAGGGAACCAACACACATCCAGTCATTTAGAAGTCTTTCCCTACCCACGACCCTGCTGTAATACCTAGGAATTGTGCACAACGTGCTATCCTGATTTGAAAAAACAAAACAAAACAACAAACCCAACTCAGGTGCATGTGTAAATACTCCTTCAGCATTTGCATCCTAGGCAGATTCATGGAGGTTCCCTCAGCCTTCCTCCATCACTTAGGAGAACAGAAAACAATCTGTTGTGAGTTATTCTGGAAGTCTAGAATAACATCCTGTTATACCCCAAAGTTTGGTTATGACAGGATGCAAGGTTTCTCCAGAGTTAAGTTTTCTCATGTGTAACATGTCCTCAAGAAATGTTATATGTTGCCATCTGGTGAACTCCAGATTTCTGAACTGGCTTTATTCTATGGACTATTTCACTCAAATGATTCCCATTATATAGTATAACCTCCAGGGCTCAAGAAATGCAAACCCTCAGTGACCAAATCAATAGCCATCAATGGGTAACAATAAAGGCACTGAGCATCAAATAAGAAAAGATGAGGCATTATCAGATCTACCAATTGTCTGGGCAATCTGGGATTTCATGACCTCTCTGGGCTGGACCACATAGAGTGAAGTTAAGTGTGTTAAGAACAAAAAACACACATAGCAGAAAGAAAGTTATTCTTGGGAATTTAAACTTGCGCCTTTAAAATGTGCCATAATAAACACAAACACAACACATTCTGTCCACCTCTAAGAGATGTCCCTTTCTTCATGTCCCCGAGCCATCCAACACATAATCTGTTTTTATGTTACTTGTTTCTGTGAAGATTTTCCGTCATCCAGGTGAGTTTATCTGGAGGTTGAGTCATGGCAACTGGACTTCTTTTTCTTGAGAGATTCAATCTCTAAAGAAAAAGAAGTCCAGTTGCCATGACTCAACTTCCAGATATGTTTCTTGTTCTTTTCTCTTACCATCTACCAGAAGGAGCAGCCAGCTACTTCCACAGACAAGGCAATCTAGCCAGGACCATATTAGACTTCAAAAGCACAAAGAGAAACCAGAAATCTTGTAGCATTTCTAAGAGTGACTTATTTTTATTTTTACATATGCTTTCTTGTGTCCAAGCACACACCTTCACCCTAGGGTCCTTCCAGCTCTAAGGCTCTAAGATGAGGAGGAAGAGGGGAAAGAGTGTGGTGGCCCCCAGGGAATGAGAACAAGAGGAAGTCATATCGACCCACATTTGCAAAACACACATACAAAACAGAAAAAGAGCAACTTTGAACATAGAAGCAGAACACGCCACTGCTATTTCAGAACAGGAAAGTTACACAGAAAGTTACGATACTCTTTGGAGTGCAATTTCTATAATCCCCCAGACAACATAAAAAGCAGCATTTCCAAGCTTTGAGCTTCTAACACTGTTACTCTCGATTTCTCTTCTTGTTCTTCCTCTCCTACCAGAGATGAGAATCAGATAGTTGATTATAGTTTGATATTTTATTTGAGGATCCAAGAATTGATATTTAGGGACTGAGCAGCAAGCACTTGTACTCACAAAAGGCCTTTTCCCATCTTAAAACAGTCGCAGGAAAAAATTACATTAGATGCAAGTTGCATCCTTGTCCTGGCATTGGGGAGGGTGCATGTGCTGCCATTTGGGTAGGGATCTCCACCCCCCACCCCCCATGGGGATGGATGAGCACCATAGGAGAGGAAATATTTGCTCCAGACCTTAGTCATTTCCCAGTGGCATTCCCAAAGATCAAATGTTTTGCCACCCATGATATCAGTGAGGCAACATTATGGTAGTTTTATTTATTTATTTTTATTTTAGAGTATTTTACTCCACCTTTCTGCTTGGAAAAGGACCCAAGGCGGCTTACAGTAAAACTTCTTAATGCTGTTGTACCAGGTTATCCAGAGAAAGAAAACACAATCTTAAAAAAAATGAGGCAAATTTGTTATCAGGCAAAACAAAAGAAAATAAAAAAATAAAAGACTGAAAAAAGAGCAATATAATAAATTGTGGTATCTTAAAGACTGACTGCTACATTTTAATGTGAGCTTTGGGTGACAAGTCCACTTCCTCTGACTTGCCCACAAAAGCTCACATTAAAATATAGAAGTCCGTTTTTAAGGAATCACAACATTTTTGACTTAACATTTTTCTTTTGTTTTTGCCTCTTCCAAAGCTCTTTTGAGAAAATGTATGCTTCTTGCCAAGTTGCTTCTTTCCCTTACACTAGTAGAAAAGCATCAATTTGTGAATGCCAGTGAGATGCCAGGCTATTAAAAGTCAACATCTCCGCTCACTAAGGAGGGGGTTCCTTTCCTCTCCACCTGACTAGTCACCAAATGGTTACCAATAGGCCTCTCTAGCAATCCAGGCAAATTTGTAAGGGCATTCACAACATTTCCTTCTTATTCTGTATAACTAGGCTGGTACAGAAGGCAAACTGACCTGGGAGAGCAAATTATAAACCATGTGGAGAACGCCTTCAAGCTACTCAACACACGGCAACATCTCAAGAATCTTTTCCTATATGCCTAGGCTGTGATATAGGGTAAGCATGTTCTGTTTGCCACAGGTATGTTATGACTTTCCTGGTGGCTACAGGTGCTGGGGTAGAACTTTCTATCTCTACTATTACAGGCAAGCCTGGATAAGAAGCCAGGTAGATACGGTTTCCATCATCTTTTAAATCATGCACGAAACCCCCCTTTTTAGGTGTTCTGAAATTGTGAGAGGAACCAATGCATGGAAGAAGATAACTGAGACTGGTGGTCTTCATCTGGATGAGTCCTTTGCATATAGAGCTGCCGGAATAAAATAAATTGCCTGTGGTCAAGGACACCCCACCTCCATCTCATCCTTTATTCACTTTTTAGAACTTCTAAAAGACATCCACACACCAAGGTGTGTGGATTAGGCAGCCTACCAAAACCCTTTCCCAGACCCTCTTTCCCAACACTGGAAAAAAGAAAAGAGAACATTAGGAAAAAAGGAAAAGGAAAAGGAAAAAGGAAAGGAAAAGAAAAGAAAAGAAAAAGGGAAGGAAAGTGGATATTGTGGCTCCAGAAACCTCTGGTGGGCATCAGTCTTCAGTGACATGTTATCCCCTCCCCCATATAGTCCCATATACAGTACTGAAGTATTTTAGGTAAAATAGAGTAGTGATAGTGGTAAATGGGTTGAGTATAGATCTCAGGTTAAAGGCAGTTTCCAATCCTTGATATAATCCATAAACCAACACTAATAGTTCAGAAATATATGATTGAGACGTACAAAATAATGCAAAGCATGAGTAAAGTGGATAGAGGGAAGCTCTTCTCCCTCACACAAAATACCAGAACTAGGGGACATCCACTCAAATTGAGGGCTGGGAGAGTAAGAACAGCCAAAAGAAAATATTTTTTCACCCAGCGCATCATTAGTCTGTGGAACTCCCTGCCACAGGAGGTGGTGATGGCATCTGGCCTGGATGCCTTCAAAAGGGGATTGGACAGATTCCTGGAGGAAAAGTCCATCACAGCTTACAGGAAGCTGGACTAGATGGGCCTTTGGCCTGATCCAGCACGGCTCTTCTTATGTTCTTATGTAAAGAGAAAAGTATATGCTGTCAAAGTCGTGGGTACTATTTGTGCTGCTCACACATCCTTTATGTCTAAACACATTCCTGGTTCTACACTCCTGCCCTGATGATGAGGCCCAGTGTAGTCAATAGGTAATTTTTTATTGCTTCTCCCTTTTTTTGAAGGAGTAGCAAGCTCACATTACACAGGTGGCCCATGTAATGCATAGGAATAGTGTTCAGAAACAGAATATGTACTTTCAAAAATAGGAGTCAATAATTCTGTTCCCCTTCATGGGTTTTGAAGATGACAATAAAGACAACCACAGTTATGGAGCCATATTAATTTAAAATCTAAAGAAACTTCCACTCTGTTTTTAAATGGTGAGTTAACTGAAGACTATCATGCCAAAGTTTAGGATTAAAAATAATAATTAAGAGATCAAGCAAGACTAAAAAAAACAGTTCTTGTTTCAAGAACAAATCTTTTAGCCCTACTGCTGACATAGATTACCATTTTATCTGCTTGAAATACAGCTTCAATGCAGATCATTCTTTAACTTTAAGTTACAAAGCCCACATCAACACATGATTAATTAGTTGATTATTCTATACACTCAGTCAGCTCAGGCTGCTTTCCTTTACTCATGAGCAATAGAACTCCTACATTATGAACGGAAACTTGATTGAGCAATGCTAAAATTGTGATAATTCATTTATGTCTCAGATGGACTGTTTGCACCTAGAATCCACGTTTTGTGATAAAAGCTATTAAGCTCTTAAAAAGAAATGCCCTGATCCTCTACTCACTTGTTATTCAGCGACAACTTAACAAGCTGTATAAAATCCAGAGCAGCACTGTCATTTAGAACATAATTAATGTTGTAAGTCTTCCACAGTAAAACCAGCCAGCCATCATAAGCTAACCTAACTGATTTGAAAATGTGAAATTCTCTCTGCTCATATTTATTGCCACAATAGACCTGGATTCTTACAGCTCATTAGTGCGGAAGATTTTTGGAGTCCCAGTTTGATTTATTTCAGGCAGAAACAGGAAAGAGCTTAAAAGTAACAAAGGCTCATACCAAAGGGATCCTTTATTTCAGAAATTGAATTTGCAGACACAAACACACCTGTATATCAGCTACTGAGTGGTTTTCTTCTGCATGAGGAAAGACCCTTCTTTGTTCTAAAGGTCAGCCTAGGCCAGGGATGGTGAACCTTTTAGAGACAGAGTGCCCAAACTGCGATTGAAAACCACTAATTATTTGCAAAGTGCCAATACAGCAATTTAAACTGAACACAGGTGGCTGTGAAGGGGTGAAGTTGGGTGCCCACAGAAAGGGCTCCGAGTGCAACCTTTGGCACCCATGCCATAGGTTAGCCAACACTGGCCTAGGCATTACGGCATGGTGGTTACAAAGTTGGCAGCTCAGTGGTTCAAATCCCGGGTGCCACGCAGCAGAGTGGGCTCCTGCTGTTAACCCCAGCTCCTGCCAACCTAGCAGTTCGAAAGCATATAAATGCAAGTAGATAAATAGGTACCGCCATAAAAAGTGGGAAGGTAAAACAGCGTTTCCTTGCAGCCATGCCTGCCACATGGCCACGGACTTGCACAACACTGGCTCTTCAGCTTGAATACGGAGATGAGCACCGCCCCTAGAGTTGGATACAACTAGCATGCATGTGCAGGGGGAACCTTTACCTTTTTTAAAGGCATTGCACACAGGTTACATGGATAAACCCTAGTGCACCCAGGCATTGTGCCTTATTACTCTACAGACTGAGCCCAGGCCTCATCTCCCATGCTAAAGATGAAGGAATCACTGAGCACAGGAACCATGGGTCAGTGAAGCACTGGTGAGCATGCTTGAGAAGCTCTCCATATTGGAGCATCCTTTGTGTTCCAGAGAGATACAGAAGAGGATGCTCTTGAAGCATGTTTAAACAGATCAAGTACTATCTCTCTAATTATACAGGAATACAACAAGCTGCTTCATGCTGAATCACACCATTGGTCCATCTAGCCCATTATTGTTAACTTTGAGGGACAGTTGCTTTCTCCAGGGATTTTGAAAGGAATTTTTCTTAGCCCTGCATGGAGATCCCTACCTGGAAGCATCCCATTCAAGATCTAACCAGGATCCACCCTGCTTTGCTTCTAAAGTCAGTTGATATCAGTGTGCTCAGAGTGGGAGTGCAGAGTGAGTAATTCATGGGAACTCAGATACAGTATGTCCAATAACAGAGCCTTGTCAGTCACCTGGACTTGTCTGGCTGGCCCAGCAGTGCTGTTGGGAACAGGTTCTACAGCTGTGCTAGCATGAAATAAATCTGGAAACGTATAATGCACTACATTTCGTATAGACATATAAAGACATAGGAGCTCTTATCTCATGCATAAGATCCCCCACCATATTAGATGCCCTTGCTGCTCCATAACACTTTTTCCTAATGAACTGGAGAGCTCCTTGTAAAAGGGTCTCAGAAGTTAGCCTGCCGTGGCAATTCTTTGTTTTTATTACTCTGCTTGTAACCAGATCCCCCCAGGAAAGAAAAACAATTTTTTTTTGTCAAAAGCAGGTCATTGTAGAAGAATGGTTGCAACAAATATTTCAAGGACATTGAAAACCTTCTTACCAGCAGGGCTTACTTGGTCTCATTGCCCTGCAGTTGAACCCTAAGTGAGATGCCCATGTAAGACCATGGAAAACTAGATTCTAGGCTATCTCAAAGATCACACACTCCCTTCCTGAGATCTTCTTTAGAAGCAAGTCTAAACATCCTTTTCCCAAGAGAGTCTTGCAGCAGTGGGAGGGAGCATGGTGGAGGGCCTCTTCTGTAGCAGGTCTCTACCTGTAGAACTTTCACCTTACCGAAGCTAGACTGCTCCCATATTTGTTCAGTTTCAGGCGGGCTGTTTTTGCTCCCCACGACTCCATGCTGCTTTAAAATTATGAGCTCTGCACCTCATTTTAAAGATGCTCTTCTGCTCTCTAAGTTCTAATGTGTGTTTGTTTTTTAATGCAATTTTAAGCCTTTTACATAGTTTCCTCCTTTTAATGTTAAGTCTATTTGGGAACTCCATATGAGCTGAAAGGTGAGTCATCCATATATCAATCAATAACAATGAAGTTAAAAAATAAATCAGGACTTTAACTACACGGAATTCACAGTCTGCTGCAACCCAACACAAATCACAGCATTCGGCAAGAATGGTTTCCAGGTCCCCACTGCTCTTCTGCCAGCTATGTTTGCACAGATTTTCCTAGGCCCAACAAGAAACCTAACAGGATTAGTTCGTTCGTTCGTTCGCTCATCCATCCATTAGTTAGTTAGTTAGTTAGTTCCTTCCTTCCTTCCTTCCAATTCATTGTAATAATTTCTTAATGATTTGTTTTTCAATAAAGTCAAGTCTAGGATGGAACTAGGAAATGTGTCTCTCTCCAGGTGCTTCTGGACTGTTGACTCATGGTCACAGCCCTAATGAGGAATGACTGGGATCTGTAATCCAACAACCATGGGCAAGGTTCATGTTTGCCACCCTTAGCCTAGCTGCACACCAGGCAATGCCTTCTCCATTGCAGAGACACAGTTGGGGAATGCTTTCCGTAAACAAGTCTCCCAATGCAACATGCAGTTTAGTCCCAGGGAGCTCATTTTCCTAAAGATCTGAGTGCTCAGGAACAAACCTATAGCTGTTATTTTTGCTTGGAGGTGTTTCCAGTTTCATCCATTTTTACAACCCAGGCACTCTTGAGTGGATAGGTGTAATGTATCATAAATAATTGTCTGGTCCAGCCATGGTGACACATACCCTAGTTACATCTCATTTAGATTATTGAAGTGCACTCTACCTGGGGTTGCCTTTGGAAAGTGTTTGGAAACTCCGAAGAGTCCAAAACATCACAACCAGAATGTCAACTGGGGCTGGTTACAGGAAACACATAACTCTCCTGCTGCAGCAGCTCTGCTGATGATCTGTTACCCAGGCACAATTCAAAGTGCTGGTTTTCACCATCAAAGTACTGAATGGCTAGAGTTCAAGCTATGAGCCTGCTTTGGCATGAAGACCAGCAGGGGAGGCCTTTCTCTCAGTCCCACCATCCTCACAGGTGTACCTGGTGGATACTTGGGAGAGGGCCTTCTCTTTTGCTTCTCCCCAACTTTAGAATTCCCTCCTATAGGAAGCTAGGCTGGTCCCATCCATGCTGTCCTTCTGCAGGTAGGCAAAGACCTTTAACTTCAGACAGGCTTTTCATTAATGACTAGAGGTTTGAGAGGGTTTTGAAATGGATTGTGGTGCTCTGTTGTTTTAAATGTGCTTTAATATTGATCTTGGCTACTATTTTAATATAATACTTGTTTAATTTTTTTCTAATATTTGTAAACTTATTGTTTTTAGCTTTTAAAGCCTATTTTAATAATGCAAGCATCTTGGGTCCTTCTGGAGAGAAACTCAGGATAGAAATCCATCCATCCATCCATCCATCCATCCATCCATCCATCTGCTCCAGTTACATGAGATGGAAAACCTTTTGGTTCAAATAAGATGTAGTTAAGGACACTGGGAGAATATTAATACACACAAAAACATCATGTGGCTGCATCATCATAGAAACAGACAAACCTACCTGTCGAGCAGGTGAAGGTAATGGAGAAGGCTGCACATGCCGCTGGATCCGGGAGGGCTGCATCAACTGTTGCAGTTGCTGCTGGATGAACTGCCTGTTGTTAACCTGCTGGGACTGCTGTGAAGGGCCAGCTTGTTGTGGTTGTTGTGGTTGTGGTTGTTGCTGTTGCTGCTGCTGTTGTTGCTGCTGCTGCTGCTGCTGCTGGAGATAGTGAATGAGCGACTGCTGCCCGGAGCCTGAAGTCATTGGTGACATTTTCTGAGGAGTGGCAGGCTCAGAACTGAAATGGGACAGCGGTTTGGTGTTATTGAAGGAAAACTGATCTTGGCCAACGGGACCTTCGCTCGCCAGAGGGGTCTGCATGCCATTGGACGACTGCTGCATAATCATGTTCATGTTTTTGGACTGGGTTCCCGACATCGATTTGAAAAGAGAGCTCTGCATGCTGGTTGGGATGCTGGTGGGCGTGATGTTTGGGATTAAAGTACTTTGAGGGCTAAAGGACTGTTGGTGTAGAGCAGGGCTTGAAAGCTTCTCAGGTCGGTAGGGTGGGGAAGGCCCAGTATTTGGAGACAGCAGGTTGTTTTGTGGGCTTTTGGTCGGAATGCTGGCTGCTGATATGTTGGGAAGGATGGGATTCGGAGGACTGAAAGGCTGTTGTTGGTTGAGAACTGGACTGGAAAGCTTTTCAGGGCCAAAAGGAGGAGACGGACCGCCGGAGGGATTGCTGCTGGACGTCATGCTGGAGAGCAACGAGTTCTGAGGACTCTGGATGTTGTTGCTTGGCAAGCCGTTAGATCCCATTCCAGACACCATGACATTTTGAGGACTGAATGGCGGATGGTGAGGTGAGGATCCTTGTCGGTAAGGTGGGGAGAGGCCTTGTGAAGATATGGTAGGCCAGCTGGGAGCTTGGTGCTTGCTGGTTGGGGCTTGCTTGCTTGCTGCCAAGTGTTTTAACTGCTGTGCATGCCAGTTGGGGCCAGTCATGTTTGGCAAAGGTACTGGGAGCATAGGCTGAGTTTGGCTCTTGCTGGCTGCAGCTGAAGAAATGGGTGACACAGCGGCCTTGTTTTGGGATGGAACAGGATAATTGGCCCCAGCTGAGGAAGGTCTCATTTGAGGTGACCCACCACTGGCAGGGTTGCATCCAGGAGAAAAGTCTTTGTTGGGCATGTGGTTCTCTAAGTGTGGCGTCTGCGGAGAGCGCTTTGGAGGGCTGTTTATGGCGGGCTGTGAGTGGCCGAGACTCCCAAGAGGCTCCTCAGTTTTGCTTCCTAAGATTTTCTCAAGGTCCAACTCACTGGGAGGAGGATCTGGCATTTTTGTCAGTTCTTCTAACAAATCTTGTAGCTCTTGGTCCACAGAATGCAAGTTGCTCCCTTTCTCGTCGTAATGGCCACCCATGGCGCCTTTCTGTCCCACTTCAGTGTTAGGTGGCACTGAAAATGGAGACCCTATCCCGCTGCCGTTCATGTGATTATTTTCAAGCAGCATCCCATGCCCTGACACTCCCATTGAGGAGGCACCGTGACTAGTGGAGAACGGAGAGTGCTGTATATCTGGGCATGAAACAGGATTGGTCCCTTGCCCCATCGAGAGTGTAACATCGTCAAGACAGAGTCTCTTATTGTCACTTGGGAAGATAGCATCATGCAGAGTGTTGGAGGCTGGGGAACTGTCATCTTCCACTTTTCTCTTAATAGATCCCTGTAACTGCAAGGGAAAAAAGGTTTAAAATTATAGAACAACATATGCAAAATTTGGAGCATTCAAGTAGGCTTACCCAAAATACCACAAGGTAAAGCAATGCCTAATGTCAACGTCTCCACATGTACCTCAATAATATTTCACCCTCACTTTGTGAAATCTAAGTCTAAATTCATCCCCTTTCTTTATCCTCTTCATTCATAGGACTTTGATCATATTTATTCTTTTTTTACCTGACATTTTTCTAACCATCCCTTCCCTTAATCAAATGTTACCTACAAGACCCAGAAACCTCTTTGCTGAATGTGCTAGAAAGCTCTGCATTTATTTATTTCATATTTGTAAGGGAAACAAATTTTCTGACCATCTTTCTTGGAAATAAAGTTTTTTAAAATGAAAACAGCTTGGGATTATTTAATTTATGGCAGCATGCTGTCTAGTCTAGCGAACAAACCAGCATCTATTCTACAAAAATTAATTTTTCATTCAGACAATAGAAGGTTTGAATGGAATTGTGCACTAACACTGCCAAAGTACAGCCAACGAAGAGTATTAAGTTCGTTCTGAGACAGCTCAACAATTTTACATTCTTTACAGGCAGAACATTTGAAATAATCTGCATACTTTCTAAACCAAGCAAAACAAAACAGTCTCAGCTATCTAAACAGACTATAATCTTTCAAGCTACCTAACCACAGATGTTTCAGACTGCACAAAAACAGCAAATGACAGCTAAAATCTTAATTTGTGCTAGCACTTTGTAATCCATGTCACTCAACCTGTTGTTCCTTTCTGCGGGTTGTAAAAGCTTTAAAAAAGCACCTCTTTAAGTAGCATTAGCACACAATAAAACAGAATGATCTTCAGAAACAGAGTAACTTAAGAAACCAGAAATTAAAGCAAGAGAAAATGTTCCATTTTCTACAGTCTCTCGCGACTGTTAAAACAATGGACAATGGTTTTCTTGAGGCCAGGGGAGATGGCTTGCCACTCTCTTCAAAAAAGCATCTGCAACTGGTGGCCTTCTATTTTAATAACCATGACCTCGGTGGCAACAGGATTAAATCTGTCATTAATGCTGCTGCTTTGAGTTAAAAGCATTAAGAAATTATATCCTTACTTATCAAGAAGAAGACAATGCCTTTGGACAGGATCTAAACACCAGCCACGATTTTACAAAGAACAGATTGCATCCACAATAGTGTGCCCATTACCGTATTTGTGAACTGTCACTAAGGGAATGTCTTTCATTATTATAGTTTGTATAACACGCCAGAGTGTTTTGCTGTTTTTATCACATCTCTTCAAACAAACATCAAAAATAATTAGCCTAGTAATTATACAGAACAAAAATTAGCCACTGCAGTATCTAGTACTAAAGTAATTTTACTTCACAAACTTTAGTAATCCCAAATACAATTATATACCTATATAAAAGTGTAGGTTGTAACTTACTGGTATGCCTCTCCAACATGCCCAACATAACACAGATTGAGCTTACTGATTCTGCCCTGCCTTGCTTGCCTGTATTATACGGCCAAATGGCATTTCATCATATACCAATTGCACTAGTGTGGCAGTGTGACTCAGGATTAAGCAGAGGAGAGGCCAGACCAAAGCGCTACTGGAGAACTCAACATCCCTGAGCCTGGCACCCATGAGATAAGGTCAGCACTGGTTATTCCTGAGCCTACATCCAGTGCTGGGATAAGCACACCTTCCTACAAGAGCGCCACCGTCTCAATGCCTCCCATGAGCTGTTGGAGAAAAGGAAATTATGCAAGATTTCAAGCCAAAAGCTTATTCCTTTAGAACTTCTTTGGAAAATGGTGGGACCTAGGAGAAATTTCAGCTATAAGCATATAACCAAGATCTATTTTTATATAACTGAGGAGCTATAAAAGGGTTCAGGTGAGTTCAAGACCTTGCCAGAACAAGGTGCTCACTTAGGACTATCCTTGGTGCTACACCTTCTGGACTTTCCTGCAGAATCTCACTGCTATCCCAATTGGGGCACTTCTGCCCACAGTGCCTATTGTCCTACAAATTGGAAGTAACACCTGGTAATGCTTGTGCTCTAAGTCACAAATCCGATAATGGGGACATAGTAAAATTCTCACCACCACTTGGCTGGTACTGTATGCAGGATGAGTCTTTTCAGTTTCCCCAGAAGAACTGATGAGGAGGTGAAAGGCCTGTACATTTTCATCCGCCATGTGGCAGTGGTGGACTTATGGTGGTAAGTCGGTAATGATGGGTAAGCTGCCATTTGCAATGGGTGAACTATTCTGATCCTTCTTTCTGGTGCCTGGTAACCTCTTGGTCTAATTAATATTTCCTCCAGTGTGCAAAAACATAATTGCCCAGAATGCTAGTCGTATTCTAAAGATGGAACATGCAGTCAAGATGCCCTCCTTATTAAGTGCAACATGGGTACTGGCTCCAAATGTCCTAACTACAAAAGCACTGCTCTGTTCACTAACAGAATGTTCAGGCTTTGGCACCTGCAGCTATTTGGATGTTAAAACAGAGATGAGGAACCTGTGTCTGCCTTGATGCTGCCAAAACACATCTTAGACCATCTTCCACCAGTTGTCACATTGGCTTAAGGACAGATGGGAAGTCCAAGAACCTTTGGAAAGTTAGGGGATGAGCAAAACCCAGCACCACTTTATTCCTACAGTAAAAGGATCTGAATGTCACTGAGCCTCTGGGGAACAGTGACCATGCTGCAATCTCCTTTGCCATGCATGTTGGAGGAAGAGTATCAAGCAAATCAGATATAAAAACCCTTGATTTCCAAAGGGCAAACTTCCCTCAGATGAGGAAACTAGTTAGAAAGAAATTGAAGGGGAAGGTTGGAAGAATCCAATCTTTTCAGACTGCATGGAGCCTGTTTAAAACAACAGTAATAGAGGCCCAGCACAAGTGCATACCACAAAGAAAGAAGAGCTCCTCTAAGTCCAAGAGGGTGCCAGCATGGTTAACGAGTGGAGTTAGAGAGGCTCTAAAGCACAAGGAGAGGTCTTTCTATAAATGAAAATCCTCCCCAAATGAGGAAAATAAAAAGGAACACAAACTCTGGCAAAAGAAATGTAAGAAGATAAGAGAGGCAAAGAAAGATTTTGAGGAACGCGTGGCTAGCAATATAAAGGGTAATAATAAAAGCTTCTTTAAATATGTTAGAAGTAGAAAACCTGCCAGAGAACCAGTTGGCCCTCTGGATGGTGAGGGAGGAAAAGGGGAGGTTAAGGAGGACTTGGAAATTGCAGAGAAATTAAATGAGTTCTTTGCATCTGTCTTCACGACAGAGGACTGTGAGCAGATTCCGCTGCCTGAACGGCCCCTCTTGACTAAAGAATTAAATCAAATACAGGTTAAAAAGGAGGATGTTTTAGGTCTAATTGATAAATTGAAGATTAACAAGTCACCGGGCCCAGATGGCATCCACCCAAGGGTTATTAGGGAACTGAGAAATGAAATTGCAAATGTCTTAACGGTTATATGCAACTTGTCTCTTAAAACGGCCACAGTGCTGGAGGACTGGAGGATAGCAGATGTCACACCAATTTTTAAAAAAGGAAGGAGGGGGGGACCCGGGATACTACAGGCCAGTTAGCCTTACATCTGTCCCAGGTAAGATGGTGGAAAGCCTCATCCAAGAGAAAATCTTAAAACACATAGAAGAACAAACCTTGCTGAGAGAAAATCAGCATGGCTTCTGTAAGGGTAAGTCTTGTCTGACAAATCTTTTAGAATTTTTTGAAAAGGTCAACAGGCATGTGGATTTGGGTGAACCGGTGGATATAGTCTATCTGGATTTTCAAAAGGCTTTTGACACAGTCCCTCACCAAAGGCTGCTGAGAAAATTGCACAGTCAGGGGATAAGAGGGCAGGTCCTCTTATGGATTGAGAACTGGTTGAGATCCAGGAAACAAAGAGTAGGTGTCAACGGGAAATTTTCACAATGGAGAGAAGTGAAAAGTGGTGTGCCCCAGGGATCTGTCCTGAGACCAGTGCTTTTCATTCTGTTCATAAATGACCTGGAGACAGGGATAAACAGTGAGGTGGCGAAGTTTGCAGATGACACAAAACTTTTCCGTGTGGTAAAAACCAGAGAAGATTGTGAAGAACTCCAGAAGGATCTCTCCAAACTGGGGGAATGGGCCGCAAAATGGCAAATGCGATTTAATGTAGCCAAATGTAAAGTAATGCATATTGGGGCAAAAAATCAAAACTTTATCTACCAACTCATGGGCTCTGAGTTATCTGTGACGGATCAGGAAAGAGATCTTGGTGTGTTGGTGGACAGCTCCATGAAGGTGTCTACCCAATGTATGGCAGTGGTGAAGAAGGCCAATTCCATGCTAGGGATTATCAAAAAGGGGATTGAAAATAAAACAGCCAACATTATAATGCCATTATACAAAACAATAGTAAGGCCGCACCTGGAGTATTGTGTACAATTCTGGTCACCGCATCTCAAGAAAGACATAGCAGAACTGGAAAAGGTGCAGAAGAGAGCGACTAAAATGATTACTGGGCTGGGGCATCTCCCTTATGAGGAAAGGCTAAAACATCTGGGCCTCTTTAGTCTGGAAAAAAGGCGCCTGAGGGGGGGATATGATTGAGACGTACAAAATAATGCAGGGCATGAGTAAAGTGGATAGAGGGAAGCTCTTCTCCCTCTCCCAAAATACCAGAACTATGGGACATCCACTCAAATTGAGGGCTGGGAGAGTAAGAACAGACAAAAGAAAATATTTTTTCACTCAGCGTGTTGTTAGTCTGTGGAACTCCCTGCCACAGGATGTGGTGATGGCATCTGGCCTGGATGCCTTCAAAAGGGGATTGGACAGATTCCTGGAGGAAAAATCCATCACAGGTTACAAACCATGATGGAGATGTGTAATCTCCAGTCTTAAAACCGGGGTACTTCAAGGGCCAGATACCGGGGAGTGATATCACGAAACAGATATCTAGTCTCGTGCACTCCCAGACGCATCTGGTGGGGCCACTGTGAGATACAGGAAGCTGGACTAGATGGGCCGTTGGCCTGATCCAGCATGGCTCTTCTTATGTTCTTATGTTCTTATGATATTTGTAGGACACCCCAGAGTGATCGAGCAATGGTTCATTCCCCATTTAGAGGGACTGTGGAAAATGGCTGAGACTCAGATTCATTCCCAAGAACCCAGAAGTAGTTTCCCCATCAACAGCGTTGATAGAACAAAAAGTAATATTTCACTGTTTGAAAGTATAAATGATTGTTCCCTATTACTGCAGTTTGGAATTCTCAGCATTCACTTTTGGTTTTTCCCCTTGTCTGAGATCCGAAAGGCTTCCCTCTGAAAAATTGGAGAGAGAAGGAAAGTCAGCTTGCAATTTCTCCACAGGCAAACTGCAGAAAATTGCCCTTTAAGGATATTCAGCATTAATGAAGACGCAACACAGTGTTACTGTTAGACAAGAAACAGCAGTGGCGTGCAGTCTTCGGATTCTAACGCACACATTATAGTCACCTCTGAAGACACTGTAGGAATGACATAGGTAACGGCATTTCTTTCCAGTCATGAGGCATCTTATGACAGGGTCCACTTCCTCCAAGGTTGATATGAGTAAAAGAGAGAGGCAGCTGTCCTTTAAAAATAGATGTGACGTCTTAGGGCTCTGTCCAGGGCTTGCTTGTGACTTTCATTATTTTGCCAAGGGACTGCCAAATAAGAGACTCTTTCCCTTATCTCGCCAGCTTGTTGCTCCAAATTAATCCCGGTTTCTTCAAGGTCAGCGTATCTTCTCTTAAAGATCTGTATCAGCCACTATAGTGCTCTGCTATTTTTAAGGCTTTTTATGTTCATAGAATCATAGAATCATGAAGTTGGAAGGGGCCTACAAGGCCATCCAGTCCAACCCCCTCCTCCATGCAGGAAGACAAAGCAAAGGAGATTGGCCAGGTGGTGGTCCACATTTCTCTTGAACCCGTCCCGTGTGTGCTTCCCAAAACAACAAAAAGGATCTTTGCAAAGATTTTGCCTCCCCCCTTTTCCTTCCTAAGAGGTAACACTTAAATCAGGCATGTCCAAACTTCAGCCCTCCTGATGTTTTGGACCACAACTCCCAGAATCCCAAGCCTGTATTGTCCATGACAAAGGACTGTTGGAGTTGTGGTCCATAACATCTGAAGGGCTGAAGTTTGGACATGCCTGACTTAAATCAACTCTGCTGTTTAAAGCCGCCACCTTCCTGTCAGCATCTCTTGGATCTGGGCCAATGTGATGGGAAGGCCGATGCCTAGAGTTGGAAAGTTAGGTGGCGCAGGCTGAAACATTCCCTCCTCAAGACGTGATGACACGATCAACCCCTCCTTTCCAACATGGGAAAGACAGAACACAGTATCTTTCGAAACAGTTAATGATAGATGCCTCCTCGGATGATGACTTGAGGCCGTGTCACTTCCTCTAGTCTAATTCATATCCTGCCTTGCATAATCTCTAGATGAAAAGTGTACCGGGAAAGGACTTCAAGCTACATGACAAGATAGGCAGAAAATAAGCAGGCGGCTGCAGAATATATTAGCAGCCCCACTGAAGAGGCAAGCTAGGAGGGTCTCCTGCTTTCAGAGACGCTTTCTCACATTTTGACACCGGCTGTTTTGTGGCACGAGGTAATTCCCACTCCCTCCTGTCCCTAAATATAGAGAGCCAAGTTTTCAGCAGATATGAACCTACTCTTCCTGGCTATGTATCTGGAGGCGGGGGGGGGGGATGGAAAATCTGTAACTTTCCCCTGATTTCTTATTTATGTTAAACAGATAAAGAGCTCTTCCTATAAGTGGGAGAAAAAGCCACTAGCCAAGTGAAGCCTCAAATGGCAATATGGGACGCTTCTAGTTTCCATCTTATATTATCATATATTTTTTTACAAAGGCTGTTCTTTTTCATAGGTGTTTTTCAACTGCACGGATCACACAGAAGGGATTTTTAATGGGGATGTTGTATGCTTTACTGTTTTCTCCTGTGCTTGAAAGTGTTCTCAACTGTTTTTCAATTTATTGGTCTTTTCACATTTTTCTGTGTTAAATTTTTTCCCTGTAACATAACTTATTGTTATATTGTGGTTTATTTCTATCTGTTTGGGATAGAAATGGAAAAAATGTATTAAATTGATAAATAAGTTATTTTATTACAATGTGTCTTCAATTACTTTCCCCTTTTCTTTACTCTTATTTTGATCAGTACTCCAGCCAAGCCACGTACTAAATCTAGTTCCACCTCAAGGCACAGTAATGTGGGCAGCAGATTTATCCCATAATAGGGGCAGCAGAGTGTTAGCTTGTAAAAATAATATTGTGAAACTCTCAAAGATGCCAAGATTTTGCCTTCTGACTGCAAGTCTAATACTCTATGTAAAAGAATATTAACTAACCCAATAATTTAATGGAGATGAGAGGAAAGAGCCAGGGCTCCAGAAGAGTTATGAAAAAAGGAAACCCAACTCTTCTTGACATCAAGACAGACACGATGGCTTATGGAGGGTATTTACCTATCGTGCCTCCTCCTAACAGATCTACCAGCCAGTGTTACACTTTGGTTACTGAACAGAATTTTGTGCAGCAAAATTTGCATTTGACGAAGGCGTTTGTAAAGAAACAGACAATACCATTTCTTCCCCATGTCATCCTCCTAGCAAAATATGCCTCTTAATTAGTCATCCAACAGACTTAACAGCAGTCACACTGGGCATATTGTTTGGTTGTAACTTTCACTTTTCATTTACTGACAAGTGTTATTAACTTGACAGCTGAAGAAAGAAGTACTTCTCTCCCCCCCCCCATTCCTTTTTTGTTGCTTCTTCCATTTTCTCTAGCAGCAAAGCACAAGTCTTTCACTTCTGGCTGTAAATCAAGATCAATCTCCAACTCAATGCTTTTCCGTCACCATTGCCTCGCTTTACCTCTCTTCTAATGCTCACAGTATCATTTTATGTCACTTTCTTTTATAGACCATTAATTTCAAAGTCCTCTGGCACTCTTTACAGTAATTTTGGAGACTACATTAATTTCTTGTAATGGCAACAGCAATGAAGAATAGGAGGCATCCTCTCCTGAGAAATATAGAAAGTAGGCTTGGATTTTACACACACCCCTACACCCCAAATGGGATTCAGTGAGCTAAATTTTCTCATCCCTAGTTGTCTTTGCTGACTCATTGATCCCAAGGGAGCACTAAAAGAGCATTACTCTCTGTTCAAAGCAAAAGATTACATTTTGATGCAATCATTTGCCCCAAACTGACAAGTTATGTCTGAATGTATGTACCTTGCTGTGGCTGTCCACAGGGCAAATATGGAGAATCTCAAATTGTAGGTGGATGGAATGGTGCAACATGCATGTTAATACTCTAGTACCAGGAGAGATATTTTTATCTACAGTCAGACGACTATCCATGCTCTGATTTGCACAATAGAATATGACTTGGGAACATGGGGCACTCATGTAAGAGTCTCGGATCCAAGGGCTTCATAAGAGAGAAACTGATCCTCCTATTTGATCTGGCCTTTGAACAAAAGCATTCAAGCATTTTTGTAACCCTCTACCATAGTTTTACTTTTAAGCATCGGCTCCCAGCTCAAAGAAGGTCCTTTAGAATCAGAGCAGGGGTCTTCCATTCCCAGCCCATGATCTGGAAACAAAGGTAACAGCCCCATCCTGCTCTTGTTTCCCAACAGTACCGTTGCATTTGCTCTCTAGCTTGTTCAGCTCCAGGTACCAATCCACCTGCCATGACTGCAATTCACATCGAGAGCCACCTTAACCTATTACTCTCTCTTTCTTCCATATATTCCACTAACAGCATAAAGGCAGCACTTCCTGTTCAAAATAATGAAACTTTGTAATTTTAGTTTAAATAGCATTTTCCCTTTTAAAAAGCTAGAGGCTGAAATTTAATATCACGGATCTGTAAGTGCTGGAGGCACAAACCCAGTTGTGCTTAGATTTTCAGCCAGACTTTGGTGTCTTTGATAAAGGCATTTGGCAATGTAAGGGAGAGAATGCAGTATTCTTGGATCTTGTCCTGGAATAGACACACTTGTGCCTACGGATAAAAAAAAAATCTCCAACCTTGGTTGCTTTTTTAAATTCAGTGGAGTATGACCTTATGGTGGATTAGTTTCCAGATCATTATTGTGAAATTCAAGCCCCATCAAAGGAACAAGAGCATTGCTTACTGTTCATGGAGGAGCACACATCTGCATCTTCTAGGGATGTTATGTTAAATAAAGCTTGTTTCTCTTTATGGTGCCTTTAGGTTAACATGCTAACAAGGCAACCCCTTTGGAAATGCATTTCTTAAAAGCACAGGGTCACCAGGAGGGAGCTGGAGCAAAGAAATGGCAGGAGGAAAATTATTAAGAACACCTCCATTACTCACACAGTTCTTCCCTTCCACATGTGCCACCTGTCAGCTTCAAAAGAAACCTGCCTGAGGTTCCTTGTGTTAAGAAGATGTTTCACCTTCGATGAAGCATGTATTTACTGAGAGAATCATACATTAACATTTGCTGAAATTTCACAGGGCCCTGTTGTTTTTCTCTCTCTATTTCAAAAAGCTGGATAGGTACTTGAGTTAGGTACAGTGTTACCTTGTATAAAGGAATTAATTCGTTCCAAATAAAATTCTGTTAAGCAAATTTTCCTTTATACAAATTCCCATAGGAATGCATTGAAAACAGAGTAATCCCATTTTTATGTTGTACAGATTTTCCCCATAGGCGATTCTGTTAAGCAAATTTCCCCTATCTCCAGAATTTTTATGTTGTACAAATTTTTGTTATACAAGCTGTTTGTTATACGAGGCTCCACTGTATTTGGCTTCCCTACCAGAGGTTGAGAATTCAATTCCCTATTGTGCATTCCAGAAGAGCCAGTCTGTGTGGCGTTGTGCAAGCTACGAGGTCCGAGGATGCCTCCCAAAGAAGGGAATATGGTAAACCACCTTTGAATATTCTCTACCTAGGAAACCTTGAAAAGGGCCACCATAAGTCAGAATTTAGACTGATCACTTGCATATCATCCAATCACAAACTTCTGTGAAGTAATGAAGAAGTTTTCTTTTATTGAGACACTAACGTTTTAGCCAGTACTTCTGAGTGATTAAAGTATCGCATGTATGTAATCACAGTTACCCATTACACAATCCTGAAATACATTATATTACAGAAGAAGAGCTCTAATGAATTTCATTGCCAAGGTGAAATCTGAATCCGATTGTCCCTAGGTCACAGTTCATCTTCTGAATTACTTTGCTCTAACCTTCATGAAGGAGAGGAGAGTTCCCTCCATTCTATATGGATTATTTATCACACATTTATCACCACAAATTGACAACATAAATGCTGACTCATGAAAACATATAGACAAACAACAGAGTGCTTGTTAAAAAAAACCTTGACAGTCTTGGAGGCATTTTACTCTTACAGGGTTCTCACAGAAGCTCTCATTTAGAAAGCTTTGTTATGAACTCAGAAAGTCTCACCTGAGCAAAAACTGTGAAGTGCACATTTTTACCAGAGGCTATGAAATGGGTTGCTTTCTAAATGTCATGCATAAATGTGAACAAGAAGCTACGAGAATGGCAAGGGAAGGCATCTGTTAAACATATGCATCCCGTAACACCCATCTATTATCAGAAAACAAACTGCTTGGATTCTGAAAGGATGGCTTATTATAAGAACCCACTTAAAACAATCGGTTTGTTAATGATTATGTATACAAACCAGCTTCTCTGTCATTGTGACCCCTAGTCTTAGGAAACAGAAATCTTTCCAAAGACTTCAATATAGTACCATTGATAACTAAAGTGATGGACATATATGAAAACTTTCAATATTAGTTTCCATAGCCTCATTCTAAATAATTGGGGGTAAGCACAGAACCAAATGGTTTCATTGTGATCAAGGTACAACATTTCAGCTGTTTTAGTATGTCTCAATCCTATCTCGAAATGTCATGCATTATCTAACCTCGCTTGAAGCTGCATGCTAAATATATATACTGTACTGTGTGGATCATAGAAGTGCTGAATTTTCTAAAATGTTGCTGAATCAGAGCTACACCTTGGAGCATCTGACACAAACTGTCAATCTCTTTCCAAACTCACAGCGTTTCCAAACCCATGGCAAAATTGCCATCGAAATACTACAGGCCATAAAATCCAGAAAGGGGTCCTCATGCAAGAGTTCAAGCAGAAACAAAAAAAATAAATAAATCAAAATCTATTGATATGTTAAGAAAGACCCCTTATTCATTAAGCTTAAAAGGTTCTCCTCGGTTGCTGCAATAACATGTTTCAGACACGCATTCTGAATCTCTGTCAGCATGACTAGGAAGTGAGACTTCCCTTTCTAACATAGAGATTATGCTTACAGTTGAGCAAATAGACTGCTAAAAGGTCAGACCATTTAAGCTGCACTTACTCTGTTTAGGATGAAAGAACTGCTGTTGTCTTAGCTATGACATTTCATCTTTTCTCCCCATAGGAGTTCCTTTGTGTCCCTTGAAAGCCTGGGAAGGCCAATTGTCTAGTCCTGCTCAAGATGACACAGAACAATGAAAGTAACACTCTTTAATACAATTTATGTGCATCAACTCATCACAGCTGTCCACAAGTCGCAGGATTTGTTGGGGAACAGAGGATTTTGCTCACAAAAGGCTTAATCTACCATCAACTGTGAACAGAAGAATCTGCCTTTGGAGACTCCCCCCCCCTTTTTTTTTTTTGAGTAGAAGAAATCAAAATGAGATGCTCTGATGGACGATCTCCCAACGTATCAGCACCATACCACATTAAAGTTGAAGAGTCCAGAAAGAAACCACATACAAAGAAAAACAGAAAGGAGAGCATCTACAGCTGACATCTATTTCTCCCTACCTGATATTACTCACAGTGTTTTTACAGTGCTTGAAGTAGTGCTTCTACACTCCCTCTAATATTACACTGTGAAAACAGAGGAAATCACAAAGCTATTTGCCTATACGGTATTAGTGAAAAAAAGTTAGCATAGAAAAGAGAAGCAGATTGAAAATACAAAGTTTAACAGAAATGAAGCAGTAGGTGATACCTTTATAGAGTTCAATAGTTTTCTCTTCTGTAGTTCATAGTTCTAAATAATAACAGCCAAAGGATCAGGCATCAGTAACTAGGCAGGCCAAGGACCAAAACTGCCCCTCAAATGGGAAACGAACCTCCATGCAGAAGCAGAGGCGCATGAGAAATTTGGAATCTGCGCTGACTTTTTCTTTGGGGAGAGGGATGGCCAGTCTTCCTTGGGAAATATATCTCATAAACCAAAAATCAAAGTTGAATAATACTTTTAATGGACTATTAAACCATGCATTTTAAAAATGCAAGCTTTTGAGTTCTTCATCAGGCTGGGTCTTACAGAACTTCTTATAATACCCAATGAAGCCTCCTGAAGGATCGAATTATCCTTGTTAATGATGTGCTGATGAAGTCTATTTTCTTTAATTTTACTTACAGACCATATGGCTAGGTTGCTCTCATGAAATGCATCCTTTCAAAAACTGCATACCTCCGCTACCGGAAATAAACAGCAGTGGCCAGCATGATAGATATCAATAAACTATGTATTTTTTTGTCTTCCAAGGTATACTGCTGATCAAGACCACCAGCAGCTAGTGGCCTCTCCCCCCTCCACTCCCTCCCAGAAATCCTGCACGAGAACCTTGCCAGTGGCAGCTGAAGGAAGGCAAGGGCTGCTTTATTCTTGTCCTTCACATTCTTCGCTGTATCAGTCAGGTGGGCCTTACTGGCAAAAAAATGTTAATGTTCAGTTCCTTAACAAGAG
The DNA here is from genome assembly GCA_023846285.1 of Phrynocephalus versicolor. Taxonomy (NCBI): domain Eukaryota; kingdom Metazoa; phylum Chordata; class Lepidosauria; order Squamata; family Agamidae; genus Phrynocephalus; species Phrynocephalus versicolor. The sequence goes on along the minus strand of JAHTLZ010000280.1, from coordinate 1,945,365 downwards.
GCATGTGTTGAAGTAAATGACATACTTTTGAGAGTGCAAATGTCACCCTCCTTGTTGGTTAAGAGATAAGTGGAATAAGGAGGTGGAAGTTGGCCCTGGAAGAAAAGCAGAATTAGCTGAGAAATGCCACCAACTCAAGATTATTCCTGTGCTGGTTTCTAATTTGATTTTAAGCTCAATTCAAGACATTGATCTCGATCTAAACAGCATCGGAAAGACCGTGTCCTCCTGTTTACATTTACACCTACCCAGAATCTGAGATCCTCAGCAAAGGTTCTACATCATGTCTCGCCATCACAAGCAGTTAGACTAGGACTTTCTCTATAGCAGAACTTTAACTGGGAGGGTAATCAGGCTGGCTTTATCTCTGTGATGCCTTTGGAAGACAGCCATTACTTCATGCCCGCTGGTGTTTAAAAATGATTCTAAACGTGGCTTTTAAAAGAATATTTTTAAAATCTGTTTTACATAATTCTAACCTATCTGCCATAGATTACTGGGCTGGGGCACCTCCCTTATGAGGAAAGGCTAAAACATTTGGGGCTCTTTAGTCTGGTAAAAAGGCGCCTGAGGTGGGATATGATTGAGACGAACAAAATAATGCAGGGCATGAGTAAAGTGGATAGAGGGAAGCTCTTCTCCCTCTGACAAAACACCAGAACTAGGGGACATACACTATAATATATTTTATATTCTGTATTTTATATCTTATCTATTTTACTACTATTTATATACCGTATCCTATTGCTGGTCACTGACCGTAATAAAGATTGATTGATTGATTGAGGGGACATCCACTCAAATTGAGGGCTGGGAGAGTAAGAACAGACAAAAGAAAATATTTTTTCACCCAGTGCGTTGTTAGTCTATGGAACTCCCTGCCACAGGATGTGGTGATGGCATCTGGCCTCGATGCCTTCAAAAGGGGATTGGACAGATTCCTGGAGGAAAAGTCCATCACGGGTTACAAACCATGATGGAGATGTGTCATCTCCAGGCTTAAAACTGGGGTACGTCAAGGGCTAGATGCAGGGGAGTGCTATCAGGAGACAGATATCTAGTCTCATGCGCTCCCAAACGCATCTGGTGGGGCCACTGTGAGATACAGGAAGCTGGACTAGATGAGCCGTTGGCCTGATTCAGCATGGCTCTTCTTATGTTCTTATGTTCTCAGATCCACTTTTAGAACCATGGAAAGTGCAACAGCAATCAAAACGCAGTTATAACTATACAGTATAAAACATAGCAAACAATATTGTAATGCTTTAAGATGTCCCTCAATTTCCTGTTCTCAATAGCTGAACATGTCTTAATTGTACTGGACTGTATATTATCCCTCATTACTGTAAGCCGGCTTGGGTCCTTTTCCAAGGAGAAATGTGGGGTAAAAGTATGCTAAACTAAAACATAAAATAATAATGATGTGGTAATTCCATTTGTTTTGTTCATAAAACACTGTGTAGTAGAGCATCACATTTTGTGTGAATATATCTAAATTTGCTCTTCACCACCATATTATTACCTGCAGGGACCATGGCTGCACATCCCTATTTATTTTTGCACCTGAAGAGGGCACTGATGTCCATAAACACCCCCGCTAGGGCCTCTCCCCATTCTAAGTCTGCTTTAAATCCTTGAGGTTTGTGCTTGCCTATATTTTACCGCTTCACACCACTGAGCTAAAAACAGATCATTTAGTATACAGCACACTTTCAAAGAGTAAACACATACTAATACATCTTTTACTTGCTGGTACTTTTTTCAATGGCTACAGGTAATTCAACCAGTGATTTTAGAATTTTGTCATTTTACATTTGATAATTTCATATTCGGGGAGGTTAGCTATTACTAATGTATGAATTCTACCATGTTTTTGTACAGTTAGCTACCCTGGCTCTTAGGAAGAAGGAAAAGAAATAAATAAAAGAAATTAATAATTCTATTTGCAGGCTAAGAACACTATCCCCACTTTCCTATCAATTAAGTGGCAACTTGATTAACATCTTCAGAAATTTCAGTGATTCATTTCTTAGCAACTTCTGACTTTTTCCCCTAGACAGCCCCTGTGAGCATTTTCTGAAACAGCCCTGGGTTATCAGTTGGAAACTAGAATGTGAGGGGTTGAACTACAGTGACATCACAGGTGAAGACTCAGTTCAAGGAAGTTCCTCTTTCAGCATCTCATATTGTTTTCCTATTGGAGGGCATTTCCTTATTTCTGCAAAGCCATTGTACTGAGAGAAAGCAGCTCGGTGGGAGAATGTCAAACTACTTCCCCCTGACTTCCTTGCCCATTTTGTGATAAAATATATCTAATCTGGACCATCACACTCAAACAAAGGGTGGAACCAGGAGATTTGCTAAAATGCATCAGATTTGCATGTTTTCCCACAGAGGTGCACAATTTATTGCATTGTTGGCTGTTCATTTAAGATTGCAAGTACTGTATAAATAGAAATAACACAACTTAAACTACCTCTGAAGCAGGAACGGATAAATCAGTTTATTTTCAGTCTATGTAATTTTTGTTCAATTATCAACATTATTTCATCCACTCTCTTATACTGTCCTATCATCTGATATTGTAAACTGCTCTGGGAACCCTTTTCATCTGAAGGGCAGAGTGTAGTGCGTGTGTGTGAGTGTTGTGTCATTACAGTCGTGACCAACTCATCGTGACCCCATGTCCATGGAATTTTCTTGGCAGGAATACTGGAGTGGTTTGCCAGTTCCTACTCCAGGCACCAACAGCACCTGGTATTCCCTGGTGGTCTCCCATCCAAGTACTCACCAGAGCAGACCCTGCTTGGCTTCCGAAATCAGTCAAGATTGGATGTGCTTAGGGCATCTAGGCAGTAAACAAATAGTATTCATGGGGGTGCAACTGGGAAGGGAACATGTGGGGCAGGTGTCCCAGGTGCCATGTTAGGAGGAGGGGATCACAAAATTGTATTTGTTCTCTTATTATTCCACACACACCTGTTGGAATAACCCTAACCCTAACACACAAACACACACACACACACACACACACACACACACACACACACACACACA
>JAHTLZ010000280.1:1900651-1942298 GCA_023846285.1 Phrynocephalus versicolor | reverse complement strand
ACACACACACACACACACACACACACACACACACACACACACACACAGAGAGAGAGAGAGAGAGAGAGAGAGAGAGGATCCATGTTTGCACCACGGGTCAAACAGACTCTAGTTGTGGGTCTGAGTATTCATATCACTTATAACAAGGAATCTCAAAGCAATGAAGTGGGCAGTATCCTACTGCATAGGGTCATGAACGCAGTGTGAGTAATATCTCTTACTGTCAGCAGCAGATTGCCACTCACTCATTAAAAAGTTCCATTTTTTTTACCACAGTGTGCTCAACATAAAACTCACATAGGATGATATGAAGTCATATACTCTTCAAAAATCAAAAAAGGAACTCTTTAATGAGTGGCATTGGGCAGTATGCTGATGTCCTTCTTGTTGTGCCGGCAAACGTATGCAAGAGCATTTTGGCCAGTAGAGTTATTATTGTAATAATTTTAGAATTGCACAGCTGGAAGTCCCTATGGGCCTTCAAAAAGCAAAGCAAAGTGTTCTGCTTATATACCGCCCCATACCACTTCAAGTAGTCTCTGGATGGTTTACAGTTTTAATTACGGTCTGCAGGTTACACATTTAAGTCCAGCCTGTCAAGGAGGAAGAGTGGGGATCAAATTCCCCACCTCTAGATCCGTGGTGCTGAATGTCCAGTACTCCAGATGTTTTGGACCACAACTCCCAGAATTCTGAGCCTAGATTGGCAATGACAAAAGACTGTGGGAGTTGTGGTCCAAAACATCTGGAGTGCCGGAGGTTCGCCATCACTGCTCTAGATCCACAGCAGATCTTTTTAAAAGACGCAATCTTAAATTATGTAACAGAGGAGCAGACCAATAGAACCAGAATAATAAAAATTGAACAACCTCCAGCTACAGGCCAGCTTATACAGCCAAAGCTTGCCAGACAGAAAAGCAGTAAGAATGGGAGCCAGCCTTGCTTCTTTTGGCAGGAACCCAAGAGACTGGCCATGGCTCCCGGGCCCACTTAGGAATCCATGCTATGCCATTTTGGCATTAATTTGCAGTCCAGACACAAAGGCATCCTGAAATGTGCATTCAGTCTAAATGGCATACATTTCCATACATATAGCCTCTTGTGGCATCTAAGAAGCTTTATTTGGCAGAAGCTTTTTTGGGTCTGCCGTTCACTGGTGGGTGATGAAGTGATCCTCTAGCCAGAAAGCTAATATCAAATAAAACATTCTAGTTTATATTTAAATACAGGACTCCTTCTAAGTAAATCTATCATTATGTGACCCTCCCCTACTCATAGGCTCCATGAAATCAAGAATATTGTTGCTCCTAGCACTCACCTTTATCAAAGCACAGAAACAAGGCTTATGGATCAATGAGGTATCCAGCTTTTCCTGTCCTGAAAGTCCACCATTAATCCCTCTAGTCACCAACTTCTCTCAGTTCTCCGCTGTCCCTCTGTTCTACTCACTTGGGCACCCAGTGTTTCCAGACTGGGGTGGGGGGTCAAATTTGCCGCACTGGCCGCAGTCCAAGGAAGGCCGGGAGTGACAGGCCAATGAAGCCCCCCACCAGACCCAGTAGTTCAGCCCACCCCAGAGGATCTGCTACAGGTGCTCCTTCTGGCATGTCCTCCACCAGCACCGCTCCTGAGTTGGATCGGGGTTCAGCTGGGCATGGGTTCTGTTGCTGCATGGGCCAAGATGGAATGTGGTGCTTCCCCACCCCCACCCCCGGGTCCTTTATCTGAAAGTGGACCCACTCGCTTGCTCACCTAGAGTTTCTACAGTAATAGTGACCAGAAGAAGGGAACAGACTCCTATGGCGCCTCTACAGATTACCCCCTCTTGGAGTCTGTTACAGGGATGGCCCCTCTCCCTCCTCCTTTGAATCTGCCCCTCCCAAACCCATCTCAGCTACTGCCCCACCTGCCCGGGTGCAGCCCACTTGCTTCCTCACTCATAAGAACATAAGAGCATAAGAAGAGCCATGCTGGATCAGGCCAAAGGTCCATCTAGTCCAGCTTCCTGGATCTCACAGTGGTGCCCCAAATGCATCCGGGAGTGCACAAGACTAAATATCTGTCTCCTGATACCACTCCCCTGCACCTGGTCCTTGAATTACCCCAGTTTTAAGCCTGGAGATGACACATCTCCATCATGGTTTGTAACCTGTGATGGACTTTTCCTCCAGGAATCTGTCCAATCCCCTTTGGAAGGCATCCAGGCCCATCATGGCCTTAAAAAAAGACACCAAGATCGAGTTTCCACGACTTATTGTTTGTTTATTTATTTATTTTAGAGTATTTTTTACCCCACCTTCCCCCTTGGAAAAGGACCCAAGCCGGCTTACAGTAATGAGGGATAATATACAGTCCAGTACAATTAAGACATGTTCAAGTATTGAGAACAGGGAATCGAGGGACACCTTACAGCATTAACAGACGTTTACTGACTTGGGATACAGGCAATCTTAGTCTGAGAGAGCTAGTTTTTCCAAGCATTTCTCTGTTCTGAGACAAGATAGGTCTTAACTCTCTTCACAGGAAAGGTTTTTTAAAAATATTATTCAGAGATAGACTGATTTTAACATCGCCAGAGATCAGCAGTGAGATGTCTGGAAACAAAATGGAACGATGCAACATTTGCAACGCCGGAGAAAGGGTGTGGAATTGCCCCTGAAATTAGATACCTTGTGAACTGCGGAAAGATGCACAACCGCTTAAAATTTAAACTTCCTCTTTTCAATGGATTACAACCGTCATTAATCATGCAGATGAATGAGTGCTGGAAAATGGCCTGTATAGACCTGCTATTTTGTTACAATGAATCAGATAATAAATGTAGGAGGTGGGGGTGGGGGTAGCAGCGGTATAATCATGATATCAAGAACGCATGTTCTCCAAACCCTTTACACTATTGTTCAATATGTAAAATACACCATCATGCTGCTGTTCAGGAAAAATTGCTCCTGCTTTTTACCCATAGATAAATATTTTATTAGAGATCTGCCCCGTTGGGTGACTCGGAAAATAAATATAAGCAGAACACATGTGTAGATATGGAATTACTTGCTAAAAAGCCAGCAGCATTGCTGTTCAGATGAAGCTGCCTTATGCAGGGCTGGCTGTTTCTTTCGGCTCCCTAGGTTTGCTGATAAACAATTGAGTCTATTTTCACAGGGCTAAGAGCTAGAAGAAATGATGATTATTTGCTTCCACTTGGCAATAAATATTTACTGCCAAGTGGGACTGTAGAGTGTTGCAGTGGCAAATGCTACACTTCAAGATTCCAGCTGTTCTATTTCCACTCTCTCCTTCCCTAGTTTCCATCCCACACAAATAAAATCTGGAATCTGTATTCTTCGGATTGCAAATGGCCAGCACTCATGAGGGGGGTGGGGAGATCCCTGCAAAGTTGCGTTTTTCCCTAAAAGGTTTTCTGCATTTCGGCAAAACTGACATTCCTCCAGTCTGCCGATATCAGTACATCGTATAGCTACACATTGCGGAGACAGGAAGAAATGTGGTGTAGTGGATAGAGTGATGGAGGGTAGCTCAGAAGATCTGGATGTGAATCTCTGTTCAGCCATGGAAGCTTCTTGGAATTCCGATGGAACTGATAAAGCCATTCTGTCAGTATCCCATTACCTTGAAAACCCTGTTAGGGTCATTGTAAGTTGCATGTGGCTTGACAAGACATAACACACAAGGTCTTAGGTCACGATACTGAGTTTTATATTCACTACCAATTCTTGCCTTCCAAAGTTTTTCTGGATACATACACTAGAAATAGCTGCCTAGATGCCGTAAGCACATCTGATCTCGCCTGATTTTGGAAGCTAAGCAGGGTCGGGCCTGGTTAGTACAGTACTTGGATGGGAGACCTCCAGGGAATACCAGGTGCTGTAGGCACCTGGAGTAGGAACTGGAAAACCACTTCAGTATTCCTGCCAAGAAAACTCCATGGACATGGGGTCACAAAGAGTCGGTCACGACTGTAATGACACAACACACACACACACACACACTAGAAATATTGACCGTAAGTCACGAATTGTTCAAGAGCAGGGGTCCTCAACCTCTGGTCCATGGACCAGGACTGGTCTGTGACCTGTTATGAACTGGGCTGCAAGGTTTCCTGTGAGAAGAGACCACGCCTCTCTGCCCCTCCACATGGGCCTTTCCCTCCTTTAGGTCACCAGGGAACTAGCATGTGTGTTTGTGCAGAGTGGTGGTGACTGCAGGGGTGGACCCAAGAAGCCCCACACTGCTCTTTAAAAGTTTGGGGATGACTATCCACTCCAGTATTCCTGCCAAGAAAACTCCATGGACATGGGGTCACGAAGAGTTGGTTAAGACTGTAACGATGCCACACACACACACACATCCAAGAGCACATTGTGAGGTGATAACCTGGCTAAGCTGCTGTGATACCAGGAAAGGGATGAGTAATATAGGGCCAAACAGCCAACTAAGACCTAAAAGAGGTGAGGAAATCTCAGATCCTTTAGTTACACTATACATCTTCTGAGTAGCATCAGAAGCCCATTGGTTACTAAAAGACATATTTTTAATTCAAATTATGAGGGCTCTTGAATTAACACAGAAAAAAAGTGGCCATGCAATGCCTTAGTTGAGTGCTATTTGAGACCTGGAAGGTGAAGATCAATTATGTAAATCACCACTGAAAACTTTCTTATACATCTCCCTTTCCTTCCACAATGCCTTCCACAGGAAATGTTCCTCATCTGATTGTATTCCCAAATACTTGAAATTATCAGATGTTGCCTAGTATAATTACGGAGCACAGCTGGGGAGAGAGGCACCAATCTCTTGAAAGAAGTTTCGAGACTGGCAGACTATATGAAATTTCTCCTTAGGCATCAACACTCACTGTTCATGTGCCTAAGAATTTTCGAGCCCCGCTACAATGATCACTGAATATAGTATGATTTGGAAGATTATTCCACGAAGAAATCTCTGTCAGCCTTTAGACACACAATGCTGCCAGGAACAGATTTTTTAAAAACCCTTTAGAAGAAAGTGGGGTGGGGGTGAGGGAGAAAGAAACCCAAGCTCACTTCATTTCTTGCAACTGTCCTTTATAAGAAGAGCCCTCTAAGTTATGTGAAATGACATTACCTCACTGCCCTAGGCTTTCCAATTCTCTGAACAGGAAGGAAACCGGCACACATCTCTTTAAGAGCCATTTCCTCTCTGCTCTATTAATTCTGGAGTCAAGCAAACCACTCCTTTGTGGCATAACAGAGTAAGATAGGAGCTGCTGCTCACACAATGGCCCTGTTTTCATCTATTTGGGGTGGCGAGTACTGCAGGATTTTCTGCTACTCAAAGAAAATGAAGCTTTAAATTTTTTTTATCCTTCATTTAGAGCTCTGAAAGGGATCTTCTCCCTCCCCCCTTTCTCTCTCTCTCACACACAGTTAGTTCCCTAGAGAGCATGGCGCTTTATTTCACAAGCATCATCGGTTGCCTGAAAGTGCCAGGCAGCTCCCAGCTGTTCTGCAAGTACTCTGCAAAAGGCACTCTGTGTATGTTCAAAGACAGCCTCTTTTTCTATGCACATCACTTTTTTCCAAAGCTTTCATAACAAAAACAGGCTCATTTTTGGCTCACGCGGCAGTTCAATTTAAATCTTAGAAGCGACACAGAAGCGGTGGAAACTGACTCTTGAGACACATGGAAATAGAAAACGAGATAAGGACCTGGTTGTGGCATACCTATATCCTTCCTTCCAGCATCCTGCCACTATCTCCTTCTTACTTCCTATCACGTTTTCTTTCTAAATAAAAGTAATCCACATGATTCAATCATCTTGTGAAACAGATTCCAAGTGAACTGATTGCAAGCTGAACATGAATCAGAGGTGGCTTCTTGCAACTGTTCCATGTTGGAATCCCAATGGAAAAAAGAGATTCAGTCACTCCATGTAAAGTTTCCTATAACCCTTGCAAATTACCCCTCCATCTCTTTCCTGTGTGGTAGAGACCTTGCTTCGATGGTGCATTTTCAAATCCTTCTTCCCTCATCCAATTGTGGGTCAAATCCAAGCACTTCAAAAAGCCCAAGAGAAAACCCAGGCTGAAAAGGAGCAATGGAGACCCTTTTCCAGCCCACTCAAATTCATAAGAAATGCCACTTTGGTCCAGATAAAAGAACAGTCACTTTTCCCTAGATACAAGTATCTTCACATACACCTTAGCAGATGAGTCCAACTATGCTGAGACATGGAACAGAGAGGTCATCAGCATTAAATGGACCCTATTAAAAAAAAAACAGGAAGGTAGAAGAAGAGGAGAGCATTTGGGGGGAAAGGTAGAACAGAAGTCAAATCAATCAATCAAGTAATAGAGATAAATGCCTCTCTGGGGAACATTTTTCCAGAGTAGGGAAATATTGGGGTGCCTTAACTGCAAATATGTTGCCCTTGAAATCTTTGCTGCTGGCACTTACAAATGAAATGACTTGCATTTATATTTTATAAAAACAGCTCCAGTAATGGGTATCCTTGTCCAGTGACTGGCTGATATGGAACTACAATTCCAGAACCCCTAGCCAGCATGGACACAAGTGTGGTGCTATGCAAAATACAGGTACAACTGGCCATTGATACTGTGCTAGCTTTCCACCAAGAGGAGAGAAGGCAACCAGCACTCCCGTTGCCTAGGATCCCCTACAACCTGATGCCAGTGCAGGGGAAACCTTTACCTTTTTGAAAATTCTCTCTACATGTGCTGTTCTCTCATAATAGCAAGAGACACTTGTTTCCCACAAAGTCCTACAGTACAAACGTTGGAAACGTAATTATTAAAAAGAAGCCCAAACCCTGTCTGCTTCTTATATGGAGCAGAAAATGCTAACAGGTCCCAGTAATTTCACAACAGACTCTTTCATTGCACCAAGGCAGTCTGTGTCATTTAGGAAAGGTAACCAAATTGTGCAATAATTCTTCACATCCCTCTTTGGGCCCCACCCTGAGAGGCATAGCCAGTGCACTCGAGAAATGAAGCTTTTGTGGGTTTTCATCCCACTAGGTCACAAGCAGTGCTTTATGTAAGTGCAGAACCCCATGGGTTCAGCTACACAGAGGCCACAAAGAAGAATAAAACATTTCAGCTGGATTGCTAGCTCTTAAAGCAGTTTAGTTCCACTTACAAGGTAACTCTGCTACAGCTGTCAAAACTGAGCCTCGCATGGTGACAAAAGGATTCTTTACAATCCTTAGTTCATTCACACTGACAGGCAACTCTCTGCAAGGTAAAACATTATTCCCTGTTTAAAAGGAGTAACCAAGAAGTGTGTATCTACTAGACTGGTTTTTGTGAATTTCTTCCCTTCCCTTCTCTTCCAGTGTACTGTATATTGCAAAAGCTATACTGCAAAAAGAAAAAGAAAAACCTTCTAAGTTTTAAAATTAGCCCCCTCAAAATGGAACACAATACTCCAAATATTAGTCTAGAGATCTCTCTGTAACTCAAAAATTAAGGAAAGAAACCTCTGCGACCAATACCAAACTCCATTTGGGATTACCTTATGGTAATTCATCAAGCCACCAACTCAGCTTCCAGTCCAGGAAACTAATTTAAGTTGATACTTAACTTAAAGTACTGCCAAATCAGAGGGGTTTTAGCACATGGTTGGAGTGTGTCAGTAAGAAACACGCTGTGGAGCTGAAATACAGAAGCAGAACCCCACGAGAAAGAGTAGTAAGCCATTACTGTTCTCTGTCATCTAGCTTCAATGTCAAATATTTAGAGTAAATATGAACACTGGTGTATATTTGTAAACTGCAAAGTACTTCAAGCAGTATATTAAGAAAGAAAATGCTGACAAATAGGTAGATTGGATTGGTGTCCAAGGCATAATAAATTGCCAGATACGTTCATATCTAAAGATTTTGCCAAAAACAGAAATGTAAATAGCTACAGTTGTAGGCTATTAATACTTAGGCTCTCAATTTATTAAAGGAAAAACAGTGATGGGGGAGACAAGGAATTAGCAACAAGGGAAGGTCCTTGATGTAACACAACCAAGGGTTATAAATGTGCAGCTTCGTTAGCTCCCAACTTTCTAGGAAACCAAGACTGTCCATTTTGGAAGAGGTAGTCATGTTAGCTTGTGCAAAAATTCCAGGCAGAATTCAAAGAAACAAAACAAGACAAGACAAAACAAAAGACAAAAACATGTGGCACCTTAAAGACTATTATATTTTAATGTAAGGTTTCGTGGATCGGGTCCAGTTCTGCTGACATATAGCAACAGAATGAGATGTTCAATGTAATATGCAATGGAATATAAGTTTCACACCAAATATTCAGACAAAATCAAAGAAAAATAAAAGACACAAAACATGTGGCACCTTAAAAACTAGCTTTCATATTGTAATGTAACATTTCGTGGACTAGACAACCACTTCTTCAGACATATAGCAGACATATATCTGCTGCTATATGTCTGAAGAAGTGGACGTGTAGTCCAACAAACGTTACAATAAAATATGAAAGTTAGTCTTTAAGGTGCCACATGTCTTGTGTCTTTTGTTCTGTTTTGTTTTTCTTTGATTTTGCCTGGAATTCTTGAAAGGTCTAACACAGCTACCCTCTCCAAAATCAAATATTCATTGGCTGTTGGATGTATGGTACATTTACATGCAGTGATTTGGCTTGTGTTGTTTTAGGGCTCTGTTGTAAAAATTCCTCAGGAGACAGATCTGGGTGAGGATGAACAGGGGAGGGGAAGAGAGAAGAGAGGGAAGGTGAAAACTGGCAGATCACTTGAGAATGAGAGAATAAGAGGATTTTAAATGTAGGGATGACAGAATGGGATTTTTTTTTACCTTAGAGCCTTGTGGTACAGTAAAAGATGGGCTTGGTAGTGGTGAAGGCAATAGCAGTGACAGTACAGAATTATTACATTAGGTAATGACTTATGAATGACTTATATTCAATCCATTTTATAGGTGTCCATCATGCATACGAATTTTATCTCAGTTTGTATTCTTGATTTGTAATCATCCTGTTCTAAAATTATGACCTTCATATCTTCGATGGAGTGTCCCGATAGACTGAAATGGTTTGAGATGGGGTTCTGTGTAAATTGGTTTCTGGTGTCAGATTTGTGACCACAGAAAATGTTCCTCCTATAGTACACTAAATTCTTTTACAATGTGACCTCAAACATGCTTCCCTCTGTCTTTATCTGCCAGCACAGCAGAACTGTTGACCTTTCACCAATGACCCATACAGTCAATAAACAGCCTATAAGATATTTGGATAGAAACATTCCAAGCAATGGTTTGTCCTTCTTTAGTGTCTCCTATGTCTGTTTTGCTGGGAACGGTGTTGATTGTACTTTTAACATTTTCCCTCCCAAGACTGTAGGATGCTTTCGCTTTTTCCACACTGCATCCAACTAGTCATTGTAAACACTCTGCTCTCAAATATAAACAGGACGCTTGGGTTGCAGACTCCCAGAAGACTAAGAAAACCAAGGTAGGATTTCCAGATGCTTTTGTGTTAAAGGAAAGGGTGAGGGCCACGAGGCCCTGGGATCAGTGTGAACGTTGGACATACCAGAGCTCTACTCTGCCTCTCTGAGGATCCAAAGATGTCTACAGTAACTTCCTACAGACAGCATCATTTGATGGTTTCCCAACACAAACCTCTCTCTCTCTCTCTCTCTCTCTCTCTCTCTCTCTCTCTCTCTCAAATAATCAAACTGCTTTTCCTAAGGTTTAGTTAGAAATACTAAAAGCTTAAAGTTAAAGCATACTGGCAGTTTTGGTCCCATCCTTTTTTCTCTGGTCACGCTCACCAGTTTGGTCTCCATCACACCCCACCAAGAACATCTCTGAAACTTAATCCGGCCCTTGGGCTGAAGGAGGCTCCCAGCGTTGCTTTTAGTGGGATCCTTTTAGTTCAATGTGCTGCTCTTCATTCATGGACCCAGAAGAAGAGAGAAAGAGCTTCCAGTTTCATACCAACAGTCTGTCCTGTAGTCAATTTATTAAGTTATGTGGATTTGCAAAAATTCAAAACAAATTCTGAAAGTCCCTCCCTTAAAAGAAAAAGAAAGAAAGAAAAATCTCTGCTATATTCTATCACCTGTTTCCAAAGCTTACTTTTTAAGCTTACCTGAAAGCATCTATAATATTTTTATTGGAGCCCAAAACCCAGAGGCATAGCTAGGGCTTCCAGAGCCCAGGGCAACAATCAGTTTTTGCACACACACCCCCATTGCAAAATATAATCTGGATGGTGGGGGGCAGCAGCAGCAGGGTGGTCAGTAGGCAATTTGGCACCCCCTAATTGCTGAGCCCGGGGTGCCCCGCCCCCTTGCCCTCCCCAAGCTACGCCCCTGCTTTAACCTACAAAGCACAAAACGGCCTAGGTCCAAGCTACTTCAAAGATTGAATATCACATTATGAACTGTCTCGGGTTCTAAGGTCATCAGGAGAGGCTTTTCTCTCCATCGCGCCACTTTCACAGGTGTGTCTCAAAAGAGCACATGAAAGGGCCTTCTCTGTTGTTACTGCTCCCAGACTTTGGAACTCCCTCCCGCAGGAGGCCAGGACTGCCCTGTCTCTGCTGTCTTTCCAGAAGCAGGGAAAGACCGTCCTCTTCAGGCAAGCTTTCTCTGAATGAGGGACTACTTACCATGTGATTTTTATATGGATTACCATACATAATTGCATTGACTAATTTCATAAGAAACCAGTGATTTCCATGTTAGTTTCCAACCCCCATAACTGATTTTTTTTTCTTTTTGCGTGCTCTTTGTAGCTATAATGTTACATTTTAATGTTCTAAGATGCCTCTCCTAATTCCCTGTTCTTAACCTGAATATATCTTCAATGTTCTGGGATGTATATTGTCCCTCATTATTGTAAGCTACCTTGGGTCCTTTTTCCAAGTAGAAAGGTGAGGTAAAATATTTTTTTTAAAAAATCAACATGGCTGAGCTACAACAGCTAAAATGAAGCCTCCATGTTCCAGAAGAGTGTACCTCCAACCTCAGAGAAGAGGGAGTGGCCAACCTCTTCACACCCAGCTTGAGAACATCCAGACTACAGACTGGTGGTCCTCAGCCTTTGGCCCTCCAGATCAGCTCAAAGAGTGCTTTGTGGTGTGTCTGGAACAAAACATCTCAAGAGTCAAGACAGAGTGAGAACCCTAACACAAAGTACTGGGCTAGACCAACCTCAGATGGCAAGACATTTCTTAAATTCTGAAAGGGAACTAAGAGAGCAGACAAGAAAGCAGGAGTTAGAAACAACACTATGGAGATAATTTCTTTACTCTGAATACTGTATTTCTATGAGTATGATACCACATGGCCTTTAAACTGCTTCCTTAACAATACACTATAGATATAGTGGGGGAGAGAAAAATAGAGGGGGGATGACCACTTTTACTCCCTTTCTTTTCATTGCAAGTGTTCTGCTTTGAATGACGTTTAAAACAAAAAAAAGGGGTGAGAATAACTCTATTTTAAAGAAAAGACAGTGTGCAGTGTTGATAGTACGGCAACTATTGCACTACTGAGCTTGCTGGATAAGAAAGTAGAAGTGAAAAAAAAAACGATTAGAGGATACCTAAAAATAGCTGTGACTTGTGCATATGTCTTGTTCAGTTTCAGCGCAATACCATGAAGAGAACCCATTAAAATAAAGGGAGGGGGAGTAGAAGAGAAGGGAACGGTGGTAGTTTTTTAGCTAAAGCCAACAGTTTTCTGAGAAGCAGAGAGGACGTGAGCTTATTCTCTGAAGGAGAAGTGGGGAAGCATCTTCTTCTACAGAATGCACGCATAATGCCACACACCTTTCTTCTGGCTCAAAGAAGGTTTACTATCAGAAGAGCATGGCTGGGCAATCAACCAAGGTTCAGCTCCTTGCCTGCAGGAGAGCAGAAACAAAAGCTATCTACCTGATGTTGGTGCTGTAGAGATAGACTAAATGTAGACTAAACTAAATGATTAGCTCATAGAACCGTGGTTTAGGAGATCGATTCTCCACTCTGTCTCCCAGAAGAAAAGCCCGTCTGTGTGACTTGGGACCAGCTACACAGTCCCAGGGACTCTCGGAGGGGTGGTTGGGTGTTTACCACAACTCAGAATCAGCTTGAAAACACAGCGACTATTAAAATTAACAGTGAAATACCGATGGGGCAGGGAAAAGTTGAGGTTAAAGAACAGTAATGGGAGGACAGAAAGCTGGAAGGTAAAATGCTTGCAACCCCCTCCCCCCACGTACATGAGAACTGCTCTTATTTGCTGCTGCTGCTTCTGTTGCCGCTGTTATGTCCTGCCAAATTGCCTCTGTCTTATACTGGCTCTATGAATGCCTAGCTACTGTAAACTCAAATCTGTGGTTCCTTTAAGAAATTAATCTATTTCATACTCAGCCTTGCCCTTTTCGTGGTAACTTCAGCCTTTCCCATCATTATTGTCTCATGCGTTCTTATGATATACCCAATTTTGGCTTTTTAGAACAGTACAATAATACATTTCAGGATTACTATTCAACCTGTTGTCCGTTAAAAGCAATAACGTCTGGAAGTAAATTGCTCTAAGTTCAGCTGTCTGTTTAGCAACTTGTGTAACTTGCCATGCAACAGATAAGAGCCTATGCAAAGATTTTTAGGAACTCTCTCTCTCTCTCTCTCTCTCTCTCTCTCTCTCTCTCGTGTATTTTTAAGAAGAAAGAAACAAATATGATATTCTCTGATAGGTGATAATTAAGCTTGTAGGAATATGAAATATTTTTTAAATTTAAGAACAACTGAACTGATAAGTTGATACCTTCAGGATATATCTTTATGAGAAAAGAGATAATTATTAGCTTTTCCTTATACTAGCAGATGTCAAAACGTCTGTATAAAGAAGGACGGGGAGAAAATAGCAGCACATACTTCTCTGAATCACACAGAGAACACATTCAGCAGAAAAGTAAATATGAAAATAGGCATGAAACAGGAATGTGGTCTAACGTTCTCCCACTCTGCTACATAGTGTGACAAATAGGTTATAAGGATGTAACAGAGGCTTCTGCCTTTCAGCTATCAGAGCTGCAAGAAGCCAAAACCAACAATAATATGTTAATTAAATACCACCTCCCCCCCTTTGTGTATCAAGAGCCCATTTGCACCTATTAATAGGGATTACCATTACCTGCTTTGTGAAGAAAATTAACAGATTTATCAAGCAGCACACAAGCAGAAGAGAAGGCAGGTTTGGTATCCCTCCAGTAGGAAAGCATCTTATTAAACTGCTTGACCTCAAAGCAACACCCCCTCCCTTGCCTCTTAAAGACAAAATTGCTCATCTTATAAATAAAATGACCTCTTGCAGCACCAAATCTATCCAGAAAACATTAACACAGGCACAATATTAGGGGAAGACAGGCTGCCACCATCTGCACACCAATAGCAGAGTCCACTTGCGTGCAGTTAAGCATGCCTCATTGGTTCCCTGGATAAGTCAATAGTGAGTAGGAGGCGATTGATTTAAGTTAAATGTAGAGAGCTTCCATGAATATTTCACCTCTGCGTCTTTTGAGAAAACAGAGGTTAACAAAATAGGATCAGCCAAATTCTATTATGAAATAGGACTGGGAATACTCTTGTGCCAAAACACATTGAAATTCTATAATGCAACAACAAAAAAGCAAAAGCAAAAGCCATGTGGTCTCTGTGTACACAATGTGAAGACAAGGGCAATGGATGCCTTTATTAGACCACTAAAAGAATCATAAGCAGAAGCTAGTTTTCAACCCCATCAGGGTCTTTATCAAGTAAAGTAGGCCAGAGCAGAAAAAGCCCCCCAAAATTAAAAATAACAGACAAATGTTCATGTCAGTTTCCTTTAATAAACCCACTAAATAATGCTGTTAATTTGGCTGCAATTTGGCTATGAAAGTTTTATCCCAAGTTCTCTGACATATGGTTTGCCACCTTTTAATGTGTGTGCACACATCCCAGGCCGCACACACCCCATGATTGTTGTTGTTTTGATCATGATGGAATGTGCATGGTATGGAGGTGTTTGTGCACATTTGCACACACACAGCCCTGAGCAGAGGGGATGAAAATGAGAGTAAATGTTGCTTGTCACAATACCGCATCCTTCTATAATCAGCCCAAAAAAGGAACCATGTATTTCAACAGGCGAGGAGAGAGCATCCTGAATGACTGGCAACCTTTTGTCCAATAAGAATGCAAAAGGCATCCCAATCTATACCACCAGAAGCAGAACATGAAACCTGCACCTCCAACTAGAGCCTGAGCAATCATTTTGAAACTTCCTTTTTTTAAAAAAGTACCTTGGCATGCAATTGACTCATGATTTCTAGAATAAATAGACTTTTCTGTACCATTCTCAACTCTGTGCTGCCCAGCCTGATGATGATTGTATAGGGTCAAAAAAAATAACTGGTTGTGGTTTTGTAGTAGTCTAGCAAAGAAATCAAGTGAGCTGGATTGCTCAGTGAATTAGGCACCTAGCTGTACAGCCAAGGTTGGGTCTGCCTAGAAAACCCTGTAAAGGGTCACTGTAGGTCAGAATTTGACTTATGGCTCTTGATGGCACCTATTATTATTTTTTAAAAATACCAGGCACAGTTAATCAAAATTTTAAAAACATTGACAGTGTATTACCTAGTATATATGCTGTTCCTAATGATATTATTTCTGGAATCTGCAACTGCTTATATTAGTGTGTGAAATCTGTTATTGTTCCCAAAGTCCCAATGACATTGGGGTACACTGAAGTATGTTTCATCGACAAGTGAGATGTTTTGATTGCCAGGTCTCTATATTTTGCTAATTTTTCCAGCTCTTTATTTTTAACTTTGGCATCCCCTGGAATTGCAATGTCAATGATCCAGACATTTCTTTGTTCTTTTACTACTATGTCTTGTATATTAGGTTCACTTTGTTCATTGGTTTAAATCCAAAAATCTCATGAGATCTTGATTTCATCATTTTCTGATACCTTCTCTAGCTGATATTCTGCTGGGTTTTTGGAAGCTGGCAAATTATATGTTTTGCATAATGTCCAATGTGTTGTGGTCATCACTGTACCCACCTTTGCCTTTACAGTGGTACCTTGTATAAAGGAATTAATTTGTTCCAAATGAAATTATGTTAAGCAATTTTTTCTTTATACAAATTCCCATAGGAATGCATTGAAAATGGAGTAATTCCATTTATGTTGTATGGATTTTCCCCATAGGCGATTATGTTAAGCAAATTTCTCCTATCTCCGGAAATTTTTATGTTGTACAAATTTTATGTTATACAAGCTGTTTGTTATACAAGGGTCCACTGTATACTGAAATTCTATGCCAGATGTAACACATACTCTACATTCAGAGCAAAGCATTCACGATGTACAGCATCCACAATGCAATGTCCAATGAAAGTTGGGTAGGAAGACCGTCAGAGGAAGAAGCCTATGCCTTCTGACACATTGGAAGGTATTTCTTTGTGTGAAGTTTCTCTTCATAAAGCAGTTAAGGTCAGCACTTTGAAAGGATGGAAGCACAATTCAAAGTCAATATCAACCTATGCGACGTAGGGTGCAAGAACATGTTTCAAATAGCTTTGTGACTTCATGCTTCTCTCTCTGTTTGTGAATGGCAATTTTCTATTTCCTTTCTCAGTTTAGGGTAAACCACAGTTGCTTCCCAACTATGCTTGGAAGGAACATTGTTTGATGCTTGACACAAAATGGCACATTGTGGCCAGGGAATGAGGGAGGGGATAGCTGCCTTGAGAAGAGAGTTGTGGAGGAAGATGGAGATGCTTAAGCCCAACCTCGTGGTGCAGTGGTTAAATGCCTGTACTGCGTAGCAGGCTTCTTCCATCCTTCCAAGGTTGGCAAAATGAGTACCCAGCTTGCGGGGGGAGATGTGTAGCCTGCATACTGTAATTAAAAACTGTAAACCACCCAGAGACTACTTGAAATGGTAAGGGGCAGTATATAAGCAGAACTCTTTGCTTTGCTTCAGTCACAGTTCTGAGCCAAGATAGGCAGACAAATCATTTTTAGGAAGTCTTCATCAGTATTACAAAGCAAACAATATATACTTCAGTAAATAAACTTTAAAATATTTTTGTTGTAAAATCCTAGCAATTCCCTTGTGTAAGCATTAAGTAGAACTAGGTACCCTGGTAGGATGAAGCCTATTTCTGCACCCTAAAAGTTTTGAACCTGAACTATGTTGTATCCTTTCTTCTCAATAACTGGATATTTTCATAGCCATCTTTAATGAGAGCAAGAATTCGCCGAAGCTCATTCTGGGAAACAGTTTCTAAAGCTGGGCTGCAGCCATAAAACATGAAAAGACAAATCACTGGATTTGAACACAGGCAGAGACCTCTCTTCTGCCCTGACTGAGTACAAAGTAATCTCAACCAGTCCCTCACAGCTGGAATTATTGACACTTTTTTGAGTCTGAGTTTATAACTTCCACTCTAGCATCCATTATCAAAGAAAAATCAATGCCAGGTAGAAAATCCTGAAAGACGCCATATTGTAAGCCATATGCTATTACAACAATACATTGTCAACCATTAGGTGGCATCTTCTAACAGCAAACAATGAGGAAAGTTAGAAGTGGTGGTTGTTTTTAATAATTCCAGCTCATATTTAGCAATTCTGCAATACCAGATCCATCAGATGCTGCAAAGCAGAACTCAAACGACTTCTTAAATCCAAGGGAAAACAAATACATACCAAAGGACATAAGAGATCTGAATAAGGAAGTACTGTCTACAGCAAATAAGCAAATTCAAGGTTAAATTTTCTTTCCTATACCAAAGTTCCAGTGTGGCATATTTGTTGTATAATCCATAACACCCCCTGAGCTAACACCCCCTCGTTTGAACAAAGTTCTTCCTCATTTTATTTCACTTGTCATCAGCATTATTTTCCCCACAAAATAAAATATAATAAAATACTCCAAACAGAGTGAATCTAAGCAACGTGAGTTACACTGCAAACAAGCCAGTTTAGAACAAAGCTAATTAAATTCACTTGAGACTGGCTTGCTTTTTCCCCTCGGTGAGTGTTTATTTCAGCTCCCAGTGCTCTGATAGTTCCTGACAGCTTGCTGGGACATAAGAAAGAAGTAGGTCAGAGTAAGCTAGAATCGGCAGTGGAGGATCCCGTTAGACAAGCTTGTAGGGTAATATGGGAGATCGAGGAAGTGTGCGATGTAGCGACAGTGTTTAAGACACATAACAAACAGCCTGAGGACCGCTTCTAGCACAGCCAGTACATTTATCTTCTTGGTGTCATAACACCCTCCATTCTCTCTCCCTATCTCTCATATAGCTTATCTGGTTTGGGACTCCTAACACAAGAGGTACAATGCAAGCCTGCTGACAAAGCTGGACATGCAGTGAGTGAAATTATGTGAAACAAGATGATGGGGGTGGGGGTAGGGAGAAGACCTTCATTTTCTGGTGCCCACAAAGCTCTCGCACTTGAAAAGAGGAAGAGAACTGGCCAGCTTCTACGGAAGGTATGTCCAAACTTCAGCCCTCCAGATATTTTGGACCACAACTCTCACATTCCTTTGCCATTGGAAATACAGGCTTGGAATTCTGGGAGTTGTGGTCCAAAACATCTGGAGGGCCAAAGTTTAGACATGCCTGTTCTATGGTCTCCGAGCCTATTAAAATCAACAGAACCGAATCCCTTCCCCAATCTCTTCCTCTTTTGCCATTTCTCCTCTTCACAAATCGGGGAGCAAAGCAATTGTCATTTTACAAAACAAAATGTCAGTCTGAGAACAACATGATAATAAAATAAAAGTCGGGAGCTTGGATCTTGGACCTGTGATTACATCCCTCAGAGTGGCTACCAGATCACACTGGCTCAGGCAACCTCGCCTCCCCCCATCTGCCAACAACCATGTTCTTCGCAGCTATCAGAAAGGAGTCCTTTAGAGGAAGTACTGGTGTGATATCCAAGGAACATTCATTGAGGGCAAGAAGATGGGGAGTAGTCCTGCTGCCCGCGGAGTAGCTCACTCTTTGTGGAGGACAAAAAAAAAATCTCCCCCTGGCTTGGCACAGCTAGAAATGGAGGTGCCAGGCGTCAAGGAACACAGTGATGAACAAGAGTGCATGACAAATGGAACTGCCCTCCTGATTTCATCATCACCTGCCTCTCAGCTGAGTATGCCGTTTGGCACAGGTTTTTACTGTTCTGCACAAAGGTATTGCCTAAGCATGGGTTTTCAGGTATTCAACAGGTAATATACTTGTGCTGAGGGAGCCACCCTCAATCATGCTGCAAGGGAGGATACTGATTGCACGGCCCAACCTTTAAACATTTATAGCACCATGGGATGAACCCACAGAAAAACAAGATCCATCTCACTGTGTCATATTTAAATGGCAATTTACACAGGAGAATGGTTTTTTTCATGACTTGGCTGAGAATTTTGAAGGTGGTATTTGCAGTCTAATGTAGCCAACAGTGAGTTGGGCTTGAGTACTTAGGATTCAACTGCACACAAGAGCTAAAACTGAAGCGCAAGAAGCTCTGGCCAAGTTGAACTGATATACATAAAAAGACAAACAGGAGCAAAACCTCGAATCAAACATTGACTTCTTTAATCCCATTCATATTTGATTTCTTCATTTTTGGGGATTGGGGTGTTGCTCCAGATTTCTTTGACAAGGACAAGTGTCAGAATATCATAAAACCCATGGAATTTTTTTAAAAGAGGAAAATGAAAAAGGTTTATGAACACTACAGTTGTACTGCATTCAAAATGTAGTAAATTCCACTTGGCAGTCTGATTCACAAACAAAGAAACAAACCAGAATGAATGCCAATTTCCTAAATCTATTTCTTGGGTTTACTTCTAGAATAGTATTGAGATTGTTTCTGAGCACAAAACTGGGTAGCTTATACTTTAAAAATGTGTATCTTAGGAAAGAGTGAGGTATGTTTGACAGCAACAATTTAAACTGCCATGGGCATAAACAAACCCAAATGGATAAGGTTGTTTCCCCTCCTCTCTCTCTGCATTACACTCTGTACGTTTTCTGCAAGCAGAAAGGTCTTAGCTGCTATTTTGGTATTAAACACACAGACTGTTGAGTTCCTTGAAAGTAGAAAGACAGCCATAAATATTTCATTTTTATTGATGAATCTAAAAATGCTTTTGAAATTCTAGTTCATGTGTGATCTATTTCTGTAGATGCAATTATTTAACTGGGGTATCAGTGGGGAAAGGGGTTATTTTATATAATGGCAGTAAAAAAAAGGGAGAGGAAGCCTCTGCCCCAAGGAATTTAGTATCTAAATCCTGATGAGAAAGGAGGAAATATTATTACATGTATTTTGTTTTCATTAAGATGGGAATAAAGTCTTGGGGTTAAGTCCACCCTCTATGAAAAGGCAAGTCCAACAAAGAATGTGAAGACCAAGCAATTATTGACCCACTAATTATAATCCAATAAGTGTTCTATATTGGATTTAGAGTTACAAATTCATAGCTAATGTAAATTGCTTTATCAAGGACAGTTTTTATTTGATAAAATGGAACCAGCAAACATAATAACAGAGGGTCTGGAGCAACTGTCTTATGGGGAAAAAGTGGTTAAAAAGTGCAAAGTTTTGGCTCTTTTAAGCTTAGGACAAAGCAGTGAGGGAATAGCTCATTAGGGAACTGCTGAGGATCATCCTATGAAACTGAATGATGGGAGATTTAGGACAGACAAAAGGAGGTTGAAATGTGGATTTACTGTAGGATGTTAAGGATATCTCAGGCAAAGAGGGTGACCAACAAATAAGTGCTAAGGCAAATTAATAAAGGCTGAAAATTAATAAAACTAGAATTTTTTGGCCATGCAATGAGAAACTGCAATTACAGGGTGTTAACAGCTGACTGATGATGGTGAAATGGATGAGAAAAGAACCATATTAAGGGGGGGGGACACACACGGTAGGAGAGAAATACAAAGAAGAAAGTAATACTTCTTCACAGAATACATAGTTGATAATTACGGAATCCACTATACAAAATGTACAGAGAGTTGCCAGCCTGGGCAGCTTTAAAAGGGGATTAAGCAACTTCATGGGGGATAATGCTATCAGTGTCTATCACACATTATCAAAGCCAGTGTGCTTTCTTATAATAGTTGTGGGGTCGGGGATAACAACAAGGGACAGGCTGTTGCAATGATTTCTGCCAAGGGTGGAATCCAATGTGCTGAGTGCCATCAAAAGCTCATTATTTGAGGAAATCTAGAATGGTCTCCATAAAAGCATGTTTTTTGCTTTTGTTTGGTTCAGTTGGATTTGAAGCACCTATCCTTTCCTGACAAGCTGGGTCTCCACATGGGTGGAGGCACAATGCAGGTGGAATTTTCCCATTTACATTTTAAAGTGGCTGCATTCCAAGTGGATTAGTTTCCCAACCATGTGGATCAGCTCATTATGATCACCAAGCAAGGGTAAAGGAGCAACCAAGGAGTGCCAGATGTTTTCAGGAGGCACTAATAGATCTGCAACTAATACAGCATTGTACTGGGCTTTTTCTAAATGTACCCCTCCTTAATGAAGTAGGATAGGCTGTCTCTGTAACTGTTTCTTTGTTCGGTTTTATTTGTTTGTTTGTTTGTTTTACCACCATCGGGCAAACCTTTTTATTCAGACAGACTTTTCATAATCTCCTACACTACAGAATGGTGCTCTGTTGTGTTTTTAAATTGTGACTTAAATCTGTATAACAATTTTATCCATTTAATGTGCTGATTGAATGTCCACCATTTCATTGTTGGCTTCCTTGAATCATATACAGTGGACCCTCGTATAACAAATGGTTTGTATAACATAAAATCTGTATAACATAAAAAATTCCGGAGATAGGGGAAATTTGCTTAACAGAATCGCCTATGGGGCGAATCCATGCTACATAAAAATGGTCGTGATTAGGGATCACTCTTGTTTTCAATGCATTCCTATGCAAAATTTGTATAAAGGAAATTTGCTTAACAGATTTTTTTGGAACGAATTAATTCCTTTATACAAGGTACCACTATACACAACGGGAAAACTGAGATCAATTCTGGCACAGATAATGTGGATTAATTCATCTGGATTGACATATGAAATATTATTTTCCAGGACAGAGTTCAGGATGTTGAACCTGTACAGCCAAAAATGACATGTATCACACCAGTTCCTTACTATTACAAAGTTACAAGGCAAATCATCTCTTTTGGCTGTTGAAGAAAAAAAAAAACATTCAACAGTCTGCTTTGGAAATCCCATGTTCTACACCTGTAGTCTGCTATCTAGAGATGGTTCAATGGGCACCAAGCAGAAGCTGTCCCAACACTTGGACACATACAATAGCATCAAACACTGGACAGCTACAGTAATAGTATTTTTGGAAAGACAATGAATCTGATTAGTATGATCATGTCACCTGTGTCTGAAAGGCAAGAGAAAAAAAAGGGAAGCTTTTAACAGTACTAAAATATGGAATTGATTTGTACACATATTTGATAAAAATCAATGCAATTAGCAAGCAACTGAACACTAGAAAGGAAAATTGATTGCTAGCAAAGCCTGGAGCAGAAGGCAATCAGTCCATTCTTCTAGCACTTCCTTTCATAATAATAATTTTAAAAAATGTACTGCCTTAATCATCCCTAAATTCTTTCCCTATTAATAATGTCATTACACAGCTATTCTTTTATTCCTATAATCTTCTGGCCTTCTTGGAAAGCATTTAAAAGCTGTTTCTTCAGTGGTACGCTCTAGCAAAAAAATTAAATATTCACAGTGTATCCTAACAGCAAAAACAAAACAAAACAAAACAAAAACCCACAAAACACCAGGGAACAATAGGGAGAAAGGCCCTCTTGGTAACCAGCTCTACTAACGTCATCTGCAAAATGCATGGTATGGCCAGATATCTACCAAGTTTCTCCACTTGATATCTCATTTTCTTCCCAACTGCTGGCACATGATATAAAGATAACATAAAAGCTGAGAGTTGGGATGACAGTCACCTTATCAGTAAGGCATTAATGCTTGGAAAATAACCAAGCATAGCCTGCATTTATATAACGCAGGTAGGAGCCAGCTCTCCAATTAGTAGGGCTGAAGATTTAGGTGTTGGGACTGATGGGGAGGCTTTGGTCAAAAAGCAGAAAGTGATAACTAGGAGCTACCAAAAAAAAAAAAAGCAACAACATTGGGGGGGGGGTATACTAGAAAACAATACTTCTTGCACTTGCCAGTACCAAACTCAGGAGCCTTAAGACAATCTACTCAAACATCTTGGTCTCCAAGAACCTCACAGGCATAGTTTGAAAGTAATAACCAAGTTTTGAAGTGGAACACGTGTGCTGCATCCTTCTCACCATGACACACCTTCAGGATTATTAGGGATGACCATGTGATTATGAAGTAAAGTTAAATTTTAGTCAAGAGAGAGGCCAAGAATGGAGTATTGGATTAAGACATTTTAAAATAAGTGTAAAATACCTACCTAGTCTACAGTTGTAATCCAGCACCTTTTAATCTCCCTGCAGAAAGCAACCCATCAATTCTTTTAAAAATTCCGCAAAAATGTTTACTTATCCCCCCCACCCAAAATCAGTCTAGTGTTCAACAGATTAATTCTTAAAAAAAAAACCCTACATGGTGGAAAAATTACTCCATCTGTTCTGAAATGTCACGTTCCAATTTTTTCTTACCTTCTTCTCACCAAACAGGCAGTAGGCCTTCTCTTTGTTCCCAGACCCCATGATCTTCTTGTTTCAAATTATATTTGGATGCAATGAGCATACAGAGGAAACAGAAAGCACAAGGAAACTTAACACATCCTGTTGTTGCCAGCAAAGTGATGCCCCAGTGAGTGTTTCTCAGGACCAAGGGGAATTAACACTCTAAAGTCATGTGAGCAGCTGCCACTGCAACTTTTCTGTTCATCTGCAACTATCCTAAGTACACAACGCAAGTGGAATACTTAGATAAACTGTATCTTCTCCCTCATTAAGAGTCACATTGGATGGTAAACCAGTCAGTAGCTACTTTGCCAACCCCTGGCAGCACCGACTCTTAACAATTACCGCTCACAATACAAGCTGTAACGAGAGAGAGATACTTTGAATCTTAGGTACCTGGGGATAAACTTTACAAATAAATTTTTACAACACACCAGTTAAAACGCTGAGCTATCTAACAGGAAGTCTGCACTTCAACTTTCCCCTTTGCCATGAGGATACAAGGCAACTTCAGACGGCCTGTTTTCTTCTTTATGCTCCACACTCCTTGACTATTTGCACTACTGGAGATAATAATCTATAGATTTACCTTAACGTTTTGCTGTGCACATTGCAACTTGATAGTGCACATCAAAGACTTACAAATCTCAGAAATCGCCACAAATGCTATGTCTTAAGGTTATAAACCAAGCCTCAAAAGAGCTAATCCTAGATGTCTATTTTTATCATGGCGGCTCACTACAAGATCCATTTCTTACATAACTGCAAATATTCAAGTCACTCATTTGGGCCAGCCTGCTGGCGATCCGTTCATACAAGAACTGTGAAGCAAGGGCGTCCCAAACTATTTCCCATTCAGACAAGCAATATTGTCTTGCTTCATAGAGACATTGCCAATAGGTTCCTTCCTTGCTTTTTAACAATAATGTCAGGTCCTGTATTTCTTTCAGTTTTGTCTTAACTGAGGCACGTCAGCAAGAGAAAACGATTTAAGATGGCCTCGTTTTGACTTCAGTCAGTCTCTATGGAGATTCAATCCAAACATTGTATACCCAGGTAGTATGAGCAGGGGAAAAAAAATAGAACTGACATAATAAAGTGCTTAAAGGAGATTCTTAAAGCCAGGAAGTGTGAAGTGGGAGACGGAATGGACAGGTGGGCGAGAGATGGAACCAGCTAATTAATCCTTCCGTCCTGTCCCTTCCCCCCCCACCAACACTGATTGTTCTCAGAGTAGACACATCTTTATACGGGCTTGCTCCTACTCTATTTCCACAGGGAGCTTGGCGCATGTGGATGCTCAGAAATTAGTGGCTAGTTATTCCACAGTTATATTTAGACCCATGACTGCTTATCCGCATTCATAATGGTCTTTTGGGGGTGCCAAAGAAACGATTCTGTACTGAAGCCTGTTTGGTCTTGCAGGCTGGCTTCATGCTGGGACCTAAGGAAAATACTGCTTGGACTCAACACCATCACCTAGCTCTGGCCAAACATGGAAAACAGCAAAGACGACTCTAAATTGCAGCAGACCAGACTCTGTGCCTGTCTCCCACCCACTCCGCCATCCTCAGCCAGCAGTAAAATCCAACAGATTGTCCATTATAAGCTCACACACTGCTCCCCCCCCCCCATTTATATGGGATAAAAAGTGGCTATGGCCAAAATGACAACCTGATTAAGTTCAGGTACTTGCATATTACTCAAGATTTGTATTTGTTCCAGCCCTCTTAGAAAATGCAACGCCTGTATGTAAGTCTTTGCTTTGTCTGATCACATTCTGGGCAGTTAAATTAATCCTCCTCTGTTTAACTGTACAAAGTATCCAAGTCACTCAATTAGAGCTGAAAGATTTTAGATGCCTGGGGAGAAAGTGGAAGGGGATGTTTCTTTCTGTGGATATGTGGTATGGTGTGAGGAAGAAGAGTATAGGGCCAAATCATCTTAATGTCTGTTCAGATTCAGATTCTACTCTCCGCTTTCCATGAAATGTACAAACAACACTGAACTTTAACTGATGTGAGAAGGAGTTATCCGAGGACATACCACTTTCAGTTGAAATTACAGCTGATTTACCTTCTGGGATTTGGGGCCAAGATTCACTTGTGATCAAGAACAGAAAGCTTTCATGCATTTTTCTCTTTCTGCTTCAAGAAAAGACTAAATGTTTTACAACCAAAAGAGGGGAAAAACATTAGGGGCAATGAAAAGCAGCAGGATTTTGAATAAAAATAAGGAGAAATGAAACAGAGTTTTCACTTGCCCTATAGCAAAAAAATAAAGGTTTGATCCAAGCAAAAAACTAGAAAGGTCAGATATTCATTATTTTATTTAAAAGAAATCATAGTAACACAGTTACACCCCTTGTCCCACCAGTTCTTTTTCTCAGAATCAAACTGAATTAATACACATTGTTGAGTCCAATGAAGCAACGTCAAGAGGTAATCTTCAGAATCAACACTTACACCATGGAATCGCTATGCTAAATTAGTTGACATCAACTTAACACGAAATCTGTCTGACAAGGAGCATCTCAATCTTTCTCTGAGGCCACGAAAAATCAGGGGAGGATGGATAGGCCCATAATTTGATGATTCTTTCAGGCCCATGCCTTCATTTCTTTACATGTTAGGGTAGAAATGCATTTGGAATTTGGAAGTACAACTTGTTGAAACACTTCAGGACTCACCTGTACTATTTCAAAATACTACCACCAGACTGCTCTCTCCTTTATGCATTAAAATGACACATATTATCCATATGGAATATGCTGACTAGATTTTCATTATTTCGCTGCCTGTTACATTGGGCTACCTCAGAGTAGGACAAGCCATGTCCTAAGTAGGATATAGTATTTGGGGGATCAGTCTTTAAAGTGTTTGGTAGAGTGATATGTTCTTGACTTGTGATCTGCTCATCTTCAGTATCTCTTCAGTCTCAAGCAGGATAAACATTTTCAAAATTATATATGATTAAGCTACTATATACATATTATGGCATTTGACATTTAATGCTATAACAGAGCAAAATTGAGAATGTCATTGTACATGAATAATATTTTTCTGATATATCTATGTAAGTGAAAACTCATTCCCTTAAATGTCTTTCATTTGTTTGCTGAAACTTCAGAATGCTACCCAAATCTTTATAATCTGTAACAGAACTCTCTCATCCACCTTGAGGTGAGAGTACCAAATACCTCAAAGATTAACGCCAGGAAGCAGCAATGTTGTTCATGACTGCCATGTTCCTACCGAATAACTCAGAGAACAACAGTCTTTTGGCACTGAGACAAGCATGCACTTAATTAGCCTCATTTGCTTAATGAATGCATACAGGTGATGACTATATGATAGACCAATGCTAGGCATGGATGACAGGACAACAGTGGGATGACAGAGATGCTCTGCTGATGGCGTGGTGGCAGAAGCAGCACATGCTTTTCAGTCCCATGCCCTGGGTGGCATTTCACTTTCAAGAAGCTATGCTTGGTATTTTGAGCCACACTAACACATAAAGTCTTGCCAGTCAAGTTTTCTAGATTCAAAGTAAGAGCAAGAGCCTGGGAATGCCAATGCAGAGCAGTCACAACTGAAAGATAGTCCTATAGAACCATCATAGATGGCAAGACGACATCCTTTCTTACACTGAATACAACTCACCCCCATTTGTTCATTTGTGGAACCATCTTAATGTATCATTTTTATAGCCCAACGCTGCTAAAATATTGTGGGATCATGGTTTCCAGATCACCTCCATCCTGGTCTTTGAGATTTCCCAGCCCAAACCTGAGACTGGGATCAAGCTCTTGTGATGTCATAGGGTGGGGTGAGGTTAGGTTGGGAGAACCTTTTTTTTTCCAGGATGGAAGCTGCAACTGCCAAATCTTGTGCAATCATGACTGACTCGTGAATCAAATGCTACCTCACTCCAAATGGGAGCAGTGGCCCAATGTTGGTATCTAAAAACTCAGGTGTATTTGGAAGGGACTGAGGGAAAAAAACAGTGGGTGTCTGCACTCTATTGGGTCATTTGGAACAAAGTACACTTAAATATTTTCTTCCTGAGCTGACAAGTCCTAGTACTTGCTGGAAAGGGGGGAGGATGGGTGCCCAGGGTTTAAGGTAACCTTACAGACAAAAATCAAACTCCCCACTCGCCAGATGGCTTGCCCTGAGATTTGTCTCTCTGCCTGTAAGTCCACAGAAGCTTAGCAGTTCCTTCCAAATTGGGGTTGGCATCCTAAAACCAGGTAATCCGGTGTGGACTGTAACTACCTGAAATGCTGGGACTTGCTCACATTTTGAAGATAGCTCTCCAGAAGGCTCTACTCTTTTAAACAAACCATTAGTCACTTGTTTGCCTGACTTCAAGCATAGCTATTTTCACCCAAGCCAAGCAATAAAACTTTATTGTGTTGGTTTATCTGACCTTTTCGATCATGCTAATGGGGGGGGGGGGAGCAGCACTCTCCTACATTCAAAGCCCATCGCAATGCCGCTGGCAGTTTACACCGTTTGAGTGACGCTGGCACGCATACAGTATGTAATATGATTCTGGCCAATGGTTTTCAAACATTTGCCACCCTGGAAACTTGGATCCATGTTCCCCCAAGAATGCACACAAACATAAGCAGAGGATGGTGGCCTAAAACCACTCCAGACAACTGGGTCTGATGGGAACCCATGTAATAGAACAACATAGACTGGCTCCCAAGAAGAAGGCTTCTAGTTTAACCTCCTTGATGGGCCCAGTTTTTTTCTCCCTTAAAATCTGAAAGACTGTTTCCTTCCTTATGGGATTGTCTGGAATATGAAATCCACAAGGCTGGCCCTTTGGTTAGAATCTGGATGGGTGAGTAAAAAAAACGCAAGGCCTTATTCTGTGCAGCACCTTGTCGGTGGAACAGGCTCCCAAGGGAATTCAGTCTGGTCCCATCCCCCAAGATCTTTTGGCAGGCTGCTAAGCCTGAATTGTTTCATATGGCCTTAGGTGTTTCAAACTGGTTTTACCGCTGGCTCTTAGGATTATTCATGACCGGTTTTCAAAGAACACTGGCTTTTAGAAATGGTTTTGGAAAATGGAATTCTGTTCTGTTTTTGAAAAATGTTTTTACCTTCTTTGGATTGTGCATTACTTTGGGAAATTTCTGTGAAGAAGGAAAATAAACCAATAAACATATTTAAGTCTCAAAAATAACAATAAAAACGAGAACTTGCCGGCCACCTGAGTAAAATTATTGGTAGAAGACTGAGGGTAGGCACAATTTCTTCACACAAACACAAGTTAGTTGAAAGAACTTGCCATCGCTAAGGGTGCCGATGGACACTTTGAATCCAGTTCTGGTGAAAGACAGATTATGGATGAGCCAGGATGGGGCAGAGCTGTAGATTAATCAAGGGTGGAAGGAGAGAGGTGACAGGAAATTGACTTGCAGACTTTAATAATGGACAGAAACATCAGACAAAGGCAACTGGAGGCAGGTATTTCAGGACCTGGTCATCACAGCTTAAGGAGCAGATGACTTGTTGAGGCTTTTTATTCTCCTTAGGCATGACTATGCCTCCTTGGTCTGTCTCCTTGCTGACTTCTGGCCTACAACCTGCCTGGCTGATGATGAGAGTTATAATCTAAGGCATGTGGAAGCACCAGCTTGGGAAATATGCTAGCAGAATGCCTACTCGTTGAGTAGGACTTGTGCTACTACAGTTTGGTGCCACAGGCAGACAATCTAAATATGCCAAGCCCCGACTGGCAGTGAACATATAATAAATTCAACAGCTGGCAATTTTGTTGCTTTAACAAGACCCTCTTTGGTCTACTAAATGATAGGATCAGGATGGTCCCTCTCTCCTGATTTATCAGGGCAGTAACTATTTTCCTAGACCTCTTTAGTGCATAACTGTCCTACTTCTTCCTTTGGGGGAAACGTAAGCTCCACCTACCCACCCTCAACACCATCCAGGTAGTGTGTGTTCTCCGCTTTGTTTTGAGCATTAGCTTTTCAATATTATGTCCAGATATACACAATTTTTAAAACATCTAGTTTTTTAAAAAGAAGAAATCCATAGAAAGGAAGAAAGTGAGGTTTATAAATGTAAGCAGGTTGGTTCAAGGAAGGAAGGAAACTGTGACAAATACGTCTAAACAGGGAAGCAGGGAAAATGACTGCAAAGTTAACTTCAAGGACACAAAATACGCAACAATTTGTGAATGCAAAGAAGTTATCGAGGCCATGTTACATGATGTAAAGAGAGTAGCATTTGAAAGAGAAGGACGATCTCAAATGGAGCCTTATTACCCCTACATGTATTATTTAAGGATTCACACATACCATTCCCTCTGATTCAATTAAAAAAACTTCCTTGGAAACATCTGGTATGGATTATGCCCTAATACTTGAGGAGAATCAGGGAATGTTATTTGTTTGGGACTCCCAGAACTGTTTTGTTAGTCAGGTGCTGGGAAATGTCGTCCAAAATGTTACCTTTCCCACACACTGTACTTAAGCATAGATAATGTCTTCCTTTTTGAAATGCACTTAGAGTTTAGAAAGCAAAAATTTTAACAGAAACAGAAAGCCTCACCATTATTCCCCCACCCCCTTTTTTCTTTTGTGGAACAAGATCTCCGCATAGCAATTTCTTGCTCTAAATATTGTTAAAGACACCAACAATGCAAAGCATTTCAAAGCAGCAGCATCAAAAGAGAGATACTTGCTTCTTTTGGAGCAAGTTGCACTCTTTGACAAGGGAGGAACAGAAATTCCATTCAGATGAATCATGGCTTGGCAGCCAGGGATCAAACCCTTTGGCCTCCATTTCTGACTACAGCCTTGTAAGAGTTGTTTTTGCAGCCTATGTAGGGGTTCTAATGTATGTATCACAACTGATTAAGAAAATACAAGCAATCCAAAGTGAACAAGCTACAGAGAGGCCAAAATAAATAAATAATAAAGAAATAAAACCAGGATCTCTTAATCTACGAAGTCACAGAGAAACTAAAAGAATGCATCAATTGCTTTCATATGAGAAAATTGTTCAGGGCACTCCAATAAAAGCAGAAGCAGCTGGAAAGAACAAAATTGAATTAAATCTGCTATCTGTTCTGTATCCTTCTGCTGACTGTACCAGATGAGTACCTGATAGCTATTTGGAAACAATTATCTAACTGTATTGGGAGATTGCTTTTAGGGGCTGAGAGGAATGACCGGGAACTAGAGGCCAACTTAGCTTGGTCACCTGTGGCAAATTTAACCCTGAAGGTCAATCATCAAAATGCAGCCCTGAAAATGTGTTCATTCGCTAGCCCTTTCTTCCTTCTTGTAACACAGTCTCCAAGGGCTTCTTTCCCCAGCCCCAGAAAAATGAAGATGCACTCGCAGTCTAAATAATATTCTGCATTAACAAAGAAAATAATGTGTGGAATACCAATACCTTGCTTTGCTTCCCATACATGGGCATTAACTCAAAACAACCTGTCATGTCTCTTAGAAGGGACGATCCTCCAGATCTCCTTGGACTCCCAACTCCCTGACTAATGGTTAAGCAGGCTGAGGCCAATGGAATCTGGAGTCCAGGAACATCTGGATAGTTACACATTCTACTTTATGGGTACATATTTCCTACACATTGCACAATTTAAAAGAAAGAAATAAAGATGTCAGGTTTCCCTTCTTTGAACATGGTATTTGTTGGCTATGCTTACAGTAAACAAATAGCTCCAGAGACATGATTTGTCAATGACTTTTCAAAATGTACTGGCTATGATACAGATCATTGGATCCACCCACTGTCTTATGGCCCTCTACAGAGAGATGAATTTGAATTCAGTTCCCATCTCACAAGAGATATGGCTTTGGTAGACTAGGTTTGGAGCATCTAAAATGTGTTTCAAGTTCCCATACTTACTTACCTTCTTTACACATTGTAGAACAGTTCCTTCATCAGTTTCCTGGGCATTCTATCCAAGATGCCCGAACCAGGTGGGAAACTAAATTTCAAATTAGCATGTAGATTAGCTTGTAGTTTTAAGTGAATAGTTTGGAGGTTAGCACTAACCACAGCCAGTGCTGCTAACCAAGCTTAATTGTTGATGCTTATTTTGGCTGTTGTAGGTTACAGGAAATGAAGGGAAAAGCAAACCATTACAGTCTATCAGACTTAGTTCATTTATGGGTTTCTGCAATTGTAATCAGTCCAAGGTTTTAAGACATGTGTGCAAATCAATCTTCCAAGGAATCTGAAGGACTTTGAACAATTGAAGTTTATATTGCAATTCAATGTTATCACTATTGCTGGCCCACTTTGATTCTAGAACTGTGATTATCAGTACTCCCTACCTAGTCCAATCCTTCCCCTCTCTTGGTAACTGAGAACCTTAGACGTAGAAGGAACTAAACCCAAAACAGCTAGAAAGAAAGATCATGCTTTCTGTTGATGAGCTACAGCCATCCCCTATGCCAGTGGTGGCGAACCTTCGGCACTCCAGATGTTTTGGACCACAACTCCCACAGTTCTTTGCCATTGACAATCTAGGCTTGGAATTCTGGGAGTTTTGGTCCAAAACATCTGGAGTGCCGAAGGTTCACCACCAATCCCCTATGCAATGGTACTATTCAGCAGTGGTTAGGCCCCATCTGGAATACTGTGACCTCAAGAAGGATGCTGACAAACTGGAACAAGTTCAGAGGAGGGCAACAAGGGATTGGAAACCAAGACCTGTGAAGAAAGACTAAAATAGCTGGCCATGTTCAGCTTTGAGAAGAGG
Source organism: Phrynocephalus versicolor (assembly GCA_023846285.1). Taxonomy (NCBI): domain Eukaryota; kingdom Metazoa; phylum Chordata; class Lepidosauria; order Squamata; family Agamidae; genus Phrynocephalus; species Phrynocephalus versicolor. The sequence goes on along the minus strand of JAHTLZ010000280.1, from coordinate 1,910,769 downwards.
AGACTGAAGGGAAATAGGATAGCACTTTTCAAATACTGTACTTGAAAGAGAACCCTATAGAGGAGGGTCAGGATGTGCTATTGGCCATCCATGAGTGAAGGACATGGAATAATAGGCTAATGATTCAGGAAGCCAGATTTCAGTTAAATAAAAGGGAACACTTCCTAACTGTTAGGACAGCACGAAAATGTAACCAATCACCTGGGAAGGTGGTGAGCGCTCCAGTGCTGGAGGTATTCAAGAGAAACTTAAGACAACCATCTGTGAGATATAAGTAATGTGTCAGTATATACTCAGAACAGATTAAGGAGACAGACGTTGTACGGAGCTGTAACAGTACAGTAGTTATGTTCTTGCTACAAGTTGCAATTGTGTGGGCTTATTTAAGCCTTTGCATTTACTTATGTAATTTGATGTTTCATTTCTTGATTTTGCCTGCCACTGTTGTCTGAGAAAAGCAGGATATAAATGCATGTGTTTTTTGGGGGTGGGTGGGTGAGCGGGGGTTTGGCTTTTTTTAAAAAAAACAATACTCTTCCGCTTTTCTAAAATGGTTGAAATGTTGTGTGGCTTTTCTATACAAAGGCATTACTGGGGGGGGGGAGTTCATTATTTGTCAAACCTGTATAAAATGAGGATGAAAAGTTCAAAGCAAAAGCAATTAAAATACACAATGTGGTACACACCAGCAAAATAAATCCTCCTTGCTGAAAAAACTACAAAGATCTGCCTTCCAAGGTGGACACAGACAGAAAAAAAGGGATCTTAGATATTAACTTTGAAAGTAAGACTTCATCTCCTTCAGATCAGAAAGAAGTGCTAACTGTTTATTATACAGCTGGAACACCTGAGTGTAGTAATGATGCCAGCTTTAAACACTGTAGTTGTACTGAACTGTTAACTGAATCAAAGCAAAATTGGATGTGATGAACTATTTTTCCATCAATAACAAAGCCAGCCTGTGGCCGAAGCTATCAGACTATTTACATAACTACTTCTGTAAAAATATAAAAAGATTATATTTAATTCTAATAGTAGCACAAATATTTTAGGCACCAAGTAGGCTAAGATTTGACTTTATACCCCCTAAATTAATTTCAGAGCCACAGCTAAATGGGACCACATCCCTCATTGTGCTTTTGTTATAACATGCTCATGTGTAGCAAACTGTGAAGAAAATGTAGTAATTAGAGGTTAAATTAATCCCTGACAGACAAGCAGCTTAGTAAATCCAGGACTTCTGCACAAAGCAATGCATGAAGCTCACCAGTCTTGCAGAATTAGACACAAAGACCACTGGAGTTGTAATGCATTTTGTCAGCCTTAACACAAAAGAGTTGAGATGTAGGCATTGAGGAAGGGCTTCAAAAGCCCAAATATGCAATCTAGATTCTAGACTTCTTTGACAATGCAAGTTGTAGTGTAATGCATTCGTCTAAAATGGCACCGTAATTTGTTCAGGACTGACACGTTGGACTGGCATCACATTTTGACATAGCACTATACCGGTGACTTAGAAATGCCACACAAACAAACCAAGATACTTCAGGATAGCCTATGGCTGCTTAATGGCCTCTCAGAAATGTCAGTTGTTGTTTTTATTCATGTTTCTAGACCGGATGGCTACACAAGTTAATTGGAAGTCAGGACAGCAAAAATAGTGGTTAAATAGTAGAAATGGGTAGGTGGGTAGATTGGAAATTATTTGTTTTGGCACTCAGGTTACATCTTATCAAAAGATTAATCACATTTTACAAATTTGAGGGAGTGGATATGACATTCCAGAATAAATAGTAGAAATGGGAGAGCAATTCCAATATTGATAGATTATTGAGTTCCTCTAATAGTGGAGGAATAATACCAGTTAGGCAATATTTAATATATAGCAATGCCCTCTGATTCACTTTGCAGTTTTTAAAGCACCTAAACTCTTTGATAAATTGCATAAATGCCTGCATCTACTATAGCTCTGCTTACACAATCAGTTATCCTGGGTTAAGGATGCTTGACCCATTTCAACCTCTAATCTGTGTACATGTTTTAAGGGGTGAATAAGAGGCTGGCTGTCCACAGACTCTGCCAACACCAGGAACACAATCAAACTATTGGTCCAAACTGGGATAAAAACATGCTGTGAGCCCTAATATACCTGGTATCACAATTGCAAAGGAAACATAGCATCTTGTGGATGTGAATTAGCCGAGAGACTGCAACTGAAACTTTATGCCATTCTTCATTCAGAAAGATGGGATAGCTTGGCTTGAAAAAAGTATGCAAATAATCTAGCCAGGCATTTGTATATTATAATGGCCACACAGTTCTCCCACAGAAGCTTACAAGCTGTAGCCTAATAGTGGTGCACCTGATTTGCATGCAGAAGTTTCTGGCTCTCTTACCAAAACAGCCATTGCCAGTCAGTGCAAATCAGGCAGCCCTGAGTAAGATGAGCCCATAGATTGCAGTCTGTTATGACTTTTCCCTGCCATGTGTAGCCAGGGGCAAACACTGGGTGGGTTTTCAGTTGACCCAGGGCAAACGTGAAGCCAGACAGGTCTGCCCAGAGGCCTGCATGGACCAAACATGCTTCCCAGAAACCTTCCAGAGGAAAAAAAAAGACATGGGCCAAAGTGGGAGGTGTTCTTTGATAGTGGTGTGTTATAAATCATTGTCCTGGAGTGTGTCTGTGCGAGAACAAGCACAAAAGCAAAATTCCTGAATTGTGCTAAACATTGCTCAGTATTCATCAAAGCATATTGCATATACATACATACTAGACATGGCATAGGGCCCAGGATAACTGCACAGGTCCTTTTCAGGTTCAGGATTTTACATTACAATATAGTAAGAAGAATGCAAGTTATGTTGCAATGTATTCTTGAAGGCTTTCGTGGCCGCAATTTGATAGCTGTTGTTGAATTTTTCGGGCTGTTTGGCTTTCTGTCTTCCTGACGTTTTGCCAGATTCTGTGGTCAGCATCTTCAGAGGGCAAGGAGCTAAGGGAACTAATGGTTCTCTCTGTGCTCTGGGGTATAGACTACAGAGAGAAATCCTAGTTCCCTGAGCTCCTTGCCCTTTGAAGATGCCAGCCACAAAGTCTAGTGAAACATCGGGAAGAAAAACATCCAGAACATGGCCAAACAGCCTGAAAAACTCACAACCACTATTTATATTGCAATATTTCGCAGAGGAGTCTGCTTTGTTCAAACACAGAATATGTTTTGTTACTATAAGAAAAACATTCCACCTGATTTTAGCTGAGAAAAAGAAAGAAGAGCAGCATTTCTGACTTGGAGAGACAAAAAGAATCAGCTCTATTGAGATAAAATCTTTTCTTCAAGTTAACATAGAAATATTGATGGAGATACTAGATAATAACACTGTTCTATGGTAGTCTTTTGACCATGCTTGCTTTTCATGATGAGAATTTTAGGTTCAGTGACAGAGTTTAATTCCGCACTATGCCTCTTGTGAATAGAAGCAGCAGCTTGTGTAGCCTTGGGAAAGCTGCACAGTCCTAGGGCACCCCCAAAAGATGAGAATGGTAAACCACTACCAGGGTTTACTGACTTTAAGTCAGTATTGACTTCATGGCACATGGTTATTATTATAATGGAGAAGGTCTGAGATGGCATGGGCTGAAAAGCAGAAGGAACTTTTGAAATAGGTTAGCTTTATTGCTTTTTACATGTGATTGTTCTTCATACTATCCCATGCATTTGCATGTGCATAGGTATAATGACAACTTATACATCAGAATAGCATTGTGGGAAGCTATCCTATATATACTAAAGCCGGCATCTAGTTGCAACATTGCATCTGTGCAACACTCTTTGTGCTGGTGGTTACACCTCTTCTGATTAGCAAAAGAGTGATATCCAAAACCAATTTTATTGTACAACAAATGTGCAGGTTCCTGGGCAACTGTTTTTTTTTCACCCTAAGAGTTTTGCCCTGGGCAATGTCTAGGGAGACATGAGTGATATCAGTATCCCCCTTTGGAAGCCGAAAGACAAGGAAGACAGGGAAACTGCCATCAGCTTGGATTCAGCATTCAAACACTGCATCTAACACTAGTCAGCAAAAGCTGACAGTAGTTACCATACGTGGTAAGGGTTGTTATAAAGCCACAGGAGCAAAGTAAAAGAATCTCACTCTCTTCTTCTGCCTGACTTAACCTCACACATAATCTCTGAAGGTAAGAGCCATACCTATCTAGACCTCCGTGGTGCTTCAGGCAGCTCTACTGTGTCAGGCAAAGGTTCTCCCCCTGCAGAGGTAATCTCCACTGTGCCTGCAACACACTGAACCTCCAGCTGTCTCTCCTCAAACTGAGGAGAACAAGGGATGGCAGAGCTGAGGTCAGCAGGTAGATTTTAAAAGCTAAGGAGAAAGAAAGAGCTGTCTCTGACAGAGCAGCATGCCTTTATGATTCTGCACAGTGCTCAACTATATCAGATCATCAAATCATTAACACTCCAGGATATGCCCAAAGAAGTATGTTGAGAAATACCTCGTTATCAGTAGGACTGCCAGACTTTTTTTTGCATGGTACACACTGGCAAAATGAACCTCAATGGCTATACAGTATATGGATCCCGATGCATTCCAGATTTGTCACTGGCTTGTGAGAGAAGTTTGTTTGTTGATGAGATTTAAGAGTATTGGCAGTTCGGGAAAACAGTGGTATTTTTTCTTCTTCATTGGCCCAAATGCCATTGGGGGGGGGGGGGGTTAGGTGACTGCCAGGGTTTGACGTGGGGTGGCCTACCTCATGCCAGGGGTCAGTGTAATTTTAAATTAGCTCTGCAAGCTGCTTGGAGTTATTCGCAGAGACTGCATCACATTTGCAAGGAAAAAACAAAGGAGTGCCTCAGCCTTCCCGCCCCTGAACAGCCTCAGCAGCAGCCCAGATACTCAGTATGGTTGTCCAGCAGGTGAAGAGCTGGATTCAGAACATAGGGGGTTGTAGTGCCGAACCCCAGTGAGCCATGAGGTTTGCTCTTTGGATTTCGGCACAATGCCATCATTAGGATAACCCATTCTTATGCCTGGAGTAGCCATAGTTTAAGTCAAACGTTACTTTAAAGCAACAGCAACAACCATGACATGTTTATGTGCAGCCCCACATAGTTGTTTAATCTTTGCCAGAGTTGAGGATACCATACTTTGATCTACACACTAGTACCTTCATCCAAAATCCTCTCTTCATTTCTGAGTCCGGCAGAGCTCACGGGATAGAGCAGTCATGCATTAGCATCCCCCTTTTCTCTTGACAAATGTTGATCTACCAATGAGTTTGTTAGTAACAGGATAACTAAAGAGGATGCAAGAGTCTACATATCTAACACTTTGTTTAGCAGCAGCTTACATATGACAATTGGATAATTAATCTCCTGCTATAATTACTGCCTGGTTTGCCAATCCAGATTCAATAAGTGTAGTGCAGCAGATGGAATGTGCATGGCACAAAGGTTTCCCCTCCCCTTCTTTAAAGACCATAAATAATCTTATGGTGAATTTGTAGATGCTTCTCTGATATGCTGGGAAGCTAAAAATAATCTCCTTCCCAGTATGCTCTTCCGAATGCAAAGCCACTTTGAATAAGCTGTGGAACTTGCACAGTGAAACCCAAGTTCCATGGTGGTTTTGAACAACAAATTCCTTTGGATAACTTGTGAAAAGAAATACACTTGCACAAAACAGACAAACCATTACCAGCCACAGGTTTCTCAGCATCTCTCTATGCATACAAGTGCAATGCCCATGACAATTTGTTAATTTTGTAGCTTGATTCAAGCATGAACAGTCTTTCTATGATTCTCCAGCCATTAAGATACTGGGCAACAAGGGATAAACTAAGCTAGGAGAAGGAAGTTCTGTGTATCCACTTCTACAGATGTCCCTTCCACAGGACATTTCCATGCCTTCATTTGGTAGTCTTTAAGGGTTCTTCTACCATCTTCTACTGCTCTCCAACTGAACGTGCCTAACTATTTAAATGCATTTGGGAGGATAATAACAAAAGCATATGAAATGTGAACCAAGACAACGCAAACTAATTATGGCTTAAGAAGAGCCAAGTATCCTGCACTCTGTAAACAAAATACAATTGAACTATGGTATATGAGAGTGCAGTTGATCCATTTACAAGTGACACAGAGAAACCCCACTTGACTGTAGCCCAACAGTGAGAGATGAAAATAATGTCTGTGGAACTTCCATTGAATCCTCTCACTTTAAATTTCCATTGTTCTCAGGCCACAATGAAGGCAGCAACTCTCTCTCACACACACTTTTAACGGTCTTCTTTTTTTAGGCAGGGCAGTTTCTGCATGATAGGACAGTAGTAAGGCATCATTGGCACATTCAGAAAACCTAAAATACTATTTCCCAAATTACAAGTGAACAAAAAAGTCGGGTGCTGCTTGACTTTTAAACTCCATTATGTGAAACACCATGCAACTCTCAAGGGAGCAATTTGCCAGAAACAAATCCAGTCCAAGTCCCACTGAGATGAAGTACGCTTCTTGAAAATTGAGTTTGTGCAGAACTTCCCAGCAAGTTCGCCTCAAGTGTTTTAAAGGAATTACTGAAACCACCCGTCCTCAGACCCCTTACAGCTGACTGGTGCTACCTAGGTTACCCATCAATGGCAGTGAAGCGGGTATATTATTAAGAGAAGGGTATGACGGGAATTGGTTGCATTGTGCTGATCCATAGTAACCAAGTGCTGCTCGTCCATCATTTATCTCTTTCACCAACGACATATGGTTTTGTCTATTCACACTCTCAGCATTCTATCTGCTCCAACAAACACCCAGCATTTTCTGCTTGGATAAGGAGATTTTTTTAGTTACATCCATTATGTGCGTATCAACATTTATGGCACTGAGATAATTGCCCAAGAGCTCAGGGGGATAAAAGCTCCCTCTTTATAACATAACCCCTCTTTAAAAAAATCAATATTGATATAAAATAGTTTGACGCACAGCCCTGGATACACAAATCGTTCTATCCGAAATATTTTTTTAAAAGAAATAGCAGGCCATAGTAGCAATCTGGGCAAGCCACGCTTGCTAATGAGTAACGATTGAAGACTGTTCTCCTTATAGAAGAGGAAAAGAAGGAATTAGTAATGTTAATCATTCCTCAAATAAGCAAATGGCAAATCTGACAAGTAGGAAGAAAAGTCTTTGGAAAGATGCCACCTTCTCATTTGATCTGATTGAACTCTATTGGGGGAACCAGTTAGTAATGAATTGTAACTTACAAGCATTTGCCATTTTAGAAATGGAATTGACAGGAGAGAAAGGAGAGTGTCTGGCAATTCCTTGCAAATGTAGAGCCTCTGCGACTGCTCTTTGATAATTCCACACGCACTCCAAAATGTTTCCAAATGCCTAATACCTCACTGGCAAATGTTGGAGAAATAGCTAGTAGGGGAGAGATCAAGTAGATTCTGTTTCTTCTTGAATCCACAGGTGCGTAAACAGGAGAAGAGTTGTGTTTATGGAGTAGTATAAACACAAAATGTCAACCCTAGTGTTAGCTCCTGAAAGTCCACAGTATTGGCCCCTGTTGGGGGGTGGGGAAATAATTTTTCCCCTTTGAATACAATTTCCCCAGTTCAAAACTAGACAACAGTTTTTGCTTTGGAACTCTGATGGCGGTGGGATGAGGCAGTAATTACTTCTAATGGCACATTATGCTTTTTGTAAGACAGTGCAGTGATGCTCAGACCACATTCAAGAAGCTTCAGAGCCATCATGTTCAACCAGCACACCTACCCAACAGAAGCACACTTTGTTCGTGTGATTCACCTAAAGGTTACAAACTGGATACACAGTTCCATTTTGGTAGCTTTTTCTGAAAGCTATCATGTATCTTTCCCCCCTTAATGGTTCTTAGATATCTGAATACCAATTGGAGTAACCATAAAAAGCAGAGCTAGCTTAAGACATTTGTATACATGCCAGAAAGAAAAAGGAAAACAAAATCAAAACACTATCCCTTCCTCTGTTAATGTAACAAGGTTACAGTTCATTAGGCTATGCATTCTCCTGCTTTTGTCCCACTGAATCCTGGTGGATTGTTTCGTATGTCTCATTATGCTATCATCATGTCCGGACACAGTCAACTACCTGAGTGACAGCCTCATGTTGAATGATATAATTATCTTCCTTAGCTTGCCTCCAAAATTAAACAAGGGACACAGGAAAAGTCGTAGAGCATAATGCCAGGGTCAGAAACACAGAGAAGCTCAGGAACATTCTCTCAGGTTTTCAGAGACTCGATGAGACTTTTTAACCAATAAAACAAACGAAGTGTGAGGTGGGCCAGTTTTTACCTGCTAACAGAGACTGGCAAGTTGTCAGTATCCGCAGGATGCAGAATGGATAGGAGATAGATTCAATTCAGTATTACTATAGTCAAACTTTAACAATGTCTCTTCACCAATTGGTATACAAATGAAAGAGGAAGGGACTGACACGGCAGGCCTAAATAAGACAGAAAAGGGGCAAAGAACTTCAGTGTCCAAAACAAAGATTCAAGGCCTGGAGTGCCCAATGTGTTTTTCCTTCACAAAGTGAATGCCAGGTGGGATGCCTGGGTTCAGATCCCACTCTGACATTGGTCAGAATGGGCTGTGGATGTTCTGGCAGTGGCTGTCATGCTGAACCAATTACACTCCCCTTTCATCACAGGCAATGAGGAAAACTCCCTGCACTTTGTTCCTAGGGAGTCAAAGGAGAATTTATTTTCCCTTCCAAGTTGGGGGGGAAAAGTCTCATAATTTGGCAGGATTGGTTTTTCTTTTTTAAAAATTGCAAAATATGTTTTGAATTGCCCATGAAAGAGCCTTCCCCTCTGCCTGGAGAGGCGTTGTTAACTTCACCTAGTAGAAGACATGCAGCTTTCTATTTGTTTTCCCTGCCAGAGCAACAGACGACTTCCTGGTTGAGTTTAAAAGCTTTGTGACGTTCCCACTTCAGCCCACACACAACTGTGTCACCATCAACGTCAGCAGCAGGAAAACATTAAAACCGCCCTTTTGCTAATGCTTTCCTAACATGGAATTTCCTTGTCACTTTTTCTCCTCTCCCTTTCCAACCAGCAGCATCATTTCCTACACGGGTTCTCTCTCTCTCCCCCACCTCCACTCCACAAAACAGACGGAGAATAGAAAGAAGCCACCATCAGGATGGTGAGATTTTGGGCTTCTTTCCTCCTCTTTCCTCCTTCTCACTTTGTGCCTACTCTTGAATACTTCAGAGAAAGACAAGTGTCTTTTCAAGGCATGTACAAGGCATTCGAGGAAGGTGTGCCATGAGATATACAGGGAATGTGCACTGTGAATAAAAAAAGAAGACAGGTTGGTGAGGCACCTCACCTTCGGGGGGGGGGGGGTCAAGGGAGAAGGACAAGAAGAGATCAGAGGCACCAACTCACTTTTAATATACCCTAAGGATTCTTTTTATCTCCCCAATCTGCCACCCAAGATTAAGACTGTATTTCCCCCCAATGATGCCGAACATATTTGTCTCCACATCCAGTACTATTTTATTTTGTTATGAGCAGCTATTCTACAAAAAAATACACAAATCCCAGACCAGACCACTCGGAAGTGTTTCAGGTTAGACTTAGACAGTGTGCTCAAAGGACAAGGGAAGAACACGAGACGCCAGCAGCAACGCAGTACACACCCCTTTTACTTTGTTTCTTCTTTTTGGGAACTCTTTTTAGTGTGTCAACTATGGAGAGCCTTGAAGTGAAGGGAGGAGGGAGAGAGAAATGTTTCTTTAAGGGGAGAGCTGATTAGTCGCTCTTGCTGGCAATAAACAGCTGGTCAGTCCGGTGGGTTCAAGGCCATTTCAGCTAGCGCTTGCTCTCTCTTATGGAGGCACCATATGTTCCATCCCTCACATCAGCAGCTTTAGTTTCCAATAATCTTGCTCCAGAAGGGAAACACAAAGAGGGTGGTGGTGGTGCAGGAAAGACAGGAGGGGACCCATGTTTTGCACTTGATTTGTTACTAGCTCATATTATGTTCAGCAAGACATTTAGCGGAAAACACACACACACACACACACACACACACACACACACACACACACACA
>JAHTLZ010000280.1:1878678-1893795 GCA_023846285.1 Phrynocephalus versicolor | reverse complement strand
ACACACACACACACACACACACACACACACACACACACACACACACAGAGAGAGAGAGAGAGAGAGAGAGAGAGAGAGAGAGAGCTTAAACTCCGGCCTTAAAGGGGAAGGAGCACATCCTTTGCATCACCGTGAAAGAGATTTAAAAAGGCGCCCACGCGGCTCGCTCCCCTGTGCGCGGCGCAACGAGCAGCACTGCTCGCTCTCTCGCTCTCTCTCTCCTCCCCCTTTCTCCTTTCCGGGCTGGGGCTGGCGGGCTGGTCCGCTTCCTCTGCCTGCCTGCCTGCCTGCCTTCCTTCCTGGGCTCCCAGGAATTTCACAGCACCGCTGGCCTGGCCTGGCCTGGCATCTCGATCTTCCTGCCATGCCAGGGCGGCGGCGGGGAGCTCGGGAGAGGAGGACGCCCAGGCACTGCCCTGGTTTTCTTTCCAGCTCGTCAAGAGGCCGAATGTAAAAGGCGCAGGAGCAGCGTCCCACCCGCAAAGGGAGGGCAACCTCATTCAGACCCAGAAGTTAACAGCAACAAAAGTCATCGTGGAAACTAGGAAAAAGTTTCTTTCTTTCTTTCTTTCTTTCTTTCTTTCTTTCTTTCTTTCTTTCTTTCTTTCTTTCTTTCTTTCTTTCTTTCTTTCTTTCTTTCTTTCTTTCTGTACTACAACTCCCAGAATCCCCACCGAGGACAGAGGGAACAGTAGAAAAAGAAAAAAAAGGAATGAAGGATCTTTGTCAAGCTCCTATCATCACACAGAGTTATTTACAACAGTGCAATGGCTGCTTATCTTCCTGGCTCTTGGCTACAACCTGGAACTCGTTGTAAGGAAGGGCTGGGTGTGACGTCGGGCCGCCTCTTCCAAAAGAAGTTCATCTAGGCGAGTGAGAAGAGTCCCCTCCGCCCTAAAGGCCGCAGACAAGGACCGGCTTCACTCCTTGCCGCCGCCGCCTCTCCGCTCCCCCCCCCCCTTAGGTGAATCCAGGTTACTAACAAGACAGGCGGGTACAGTGTGTCCTTTTGCCTCCTGCTGCGGTGCGAGAATATTTATACAAGCTGCTGCCAAAAAGCTCGAGATGCTTTTTATGGCTGCAAAACACGCTTGTTTGTAACCATGTGTGATTTCTGAATGGCAGACTGCACTAGCCTAGGGGAGATGGCAGCAGGTTAGGGCCCACAAGTCACACTGGTCCCCTAAAACCCTAAATTCCACCCACCCACCCCCATGGCAAGCCTGAGGAACGCCATGATCACATTGGCTAGAAATGGGAAAAGGTACATTTTGGGGATGTAACACCCCCCCCCACACACACACCCTATACTCACCCTTCCCATCTTCAGGTTGCATTGTACTGTATACATTTCAGTGTTTCAAGCTTTAAACCCAGCCCATACAAGTGCCTCCTCCCCCTCCTCCCCCTTCCCTGCTGTCAAGTCCCATTCATCTTATGGCCACCCTGTAAATGAGAGGTCTCCAACATGTCCCATCTTCAACAGCTCTGGTCAGCTCAGCTCAAACCAGTGGTTCCTTTTGGGAATTAATCCATCTTTGATTTGGTCTTCCAGTCTTCCTCTTTCCCCAACATTACTGTCTAGGGGTCTGTGTCACCTGGGCAACCATGGTTTCGGGACATGAAACAGCACAAAGTACAAATACTATAGCAATAGTGATGTGCATGTCCCAGTGCAGTGTCTGGGGAACAGGACCTCCTTGCCTCTGCCCCAGTGGTGCCCCCCTTTCTTTACTATCCAGCTTTCATACCCACATGTGGTGATTGGAAAAAACAAGAGTGTGGATGATCTTGGTCTTCAGAGACACTGCTTTATATATGATGATCTTTTCTAATTCCTTACTTGCTGCCCTCCCTAGTCCCAGCCTTTTGATTTCTAGGCTGCTGTCTCCATTTGGACTGATGGGTGAATCAAAGTGTACAAAAACTTTAACAATGTCAATTGCTTCATTGTCAAGATCCATCATGCAACTCCTGAAATGTAAATCCCATTCTGAACTGACTTGATGGCACATGATGATGATCTGAGAATAAATCCCTCTAGACTTTAGATAGATAGATAGATAGATAGATAGATAGATAGATAGATTCTTTCTATTACAATTGACCCTCAAGGCAGCTAACTGTATCACAATTCACATAAAACCTATTTTATAGACTATTAAAATACGCTAGCAAAAAGGAAAAGGAGCACCCAGCAAGCCCTTGACCAGCAGCTCAGTTTAAGTAGTAAAGGCCTATCTGAACAACAACATCTTGTCTAGAATGGAACGATGGAATTTCAGAGCCACAAAGAAGATCATCTCTTGTACTATATCAAACATTCATCTGGTGACAGGAAGACTGAGAGGAAGGTCTCTTGTGGAGATTTTAAAACTCAGTTTTACTTCTGACACCGACCACCTGATTTGACTGCCTCTGAAAGTGCTTCTTCTTTATTTCCTTGGCGCATTCCTTTCTTTAAAATTGTTGGTCTAATACTCAGTGGTTCCCACCTTTGGGTGCCCAGATGTCTTAGGACTACAATTCTCTGAAATCCTTGCCAGCACTTTTACTGTTGAAAGCTTATAGTTCTATTCCAGAAACATCTGGGGACCCAAGTTTGGAACCACACTAGTGGTCTACAATGAGTTGTACTAGGGTTGCTGCCTCATTTCCTGCCAGGGTGCTTGTGCCTTGAATTGGGGTGACTTCAGTGTACCTGATGCTTCCTGTTATAGCCGCCTGTCAACTAAAGTTGTATTTGTTGAACTTTCATCTTCCTTGTACAGCAAACTTCTTTGTAGTTAGTCATGAAGAGAACACAACATCACAAAAGCTGTCCCCCAGTGACATAACACATACTGTGATCCACTGAAAGATGATATTAAATTATTTTTTCTAATTATCCTCAAAATTATCTTGCAAGCTCTAACGTGGAATATCCATCATACATTCCATGAATATTCAAAAGTTTACCAAAATTTTACCAGCTCTATCTGATTTTAATATTTGACTTGGATACCTAGTTTTAATATTGGATTTTACCAGCTGATTTTTTTGTACTTTTCTTGTAAAGGCATTATCTGATGACTGCTAGAAGCAACCCAAGCAAGCGCATCTGGCAGTTTCACATTTCTATTTTGGGGTAATACGCCTTATCTCAAACCTGAATATCAGATTCAAAAATTGCTAAAATATACTGTGAAGGCTGCTCAGCCCAGACAAGCTCGTGTGTTTACCCTCAAGTCTTAAGACTCTGCTCCTAGGCAATTTTTGTTTAATTATTGTTTGTATCTTTCTCCTATAACTGTGTGATACTGAGTAACTTGTTTTTAGATTATTTGTGTTCTGCCTACTAGGTGTCTTTGGTTGTCTTCAATAAAATACCCAATTCATTGGAAAACTAAAGACAAAACTAGAACTTTGTACTAAATTACAACTACTGTATTTGTAAAAAAATAGTTTTTCCCTAACCAAGGCCTATTTTATCTCTTCTGTTTTTCCAGTCAGTTATCCAATCTGGTAACTTCTTTACTTTCATCAACATGGATTTTTGTGTTCAATAACTGATGGGAATCAAAGAAAGCTAGGTTGTTCTGTCTAAAGAAATCCAGTGCCATAAAGGAGTCCATCTGATGCTGGCCTTTTGATAGACAGTGAGAAGCCAGCTCTTCTCGATGGTGACAATCTGTTGATTTTCATCAGCTGGTAACACTGGTATTTGTATGCAATTTTTTGTGAGGAGAAATGGTAGTCTGCAGCTATCCAATTTTGGGAAAGTCCATGTAGATTTGGTTTTACATAACGAAATAAAAAGACGCCTGCTTCTTGGGAGGAAAGCAATGGCAAACCTAGATAGCATCCTAAAGAGCAGAGACATCACTTTGCCAACTAAGGTCAGGATAGTCAAAACTATGGTTTTTTCAGTAGTGATGTATGGAAGTGAAAGCTGGATTATAAAGAAGGCTGATCACCACAGAATTGATGCTTTTGAGCTGTGGTGCTGGTGGAGAGTCTTGAGAGTCCCCTGGACTGCAAGGAGATCAAACTATCCATCCTGAAAGAAATCAACCCTGAATATTCCCTGGAAGGACAGATTTTGAAGCTGAGGCTCCAGTACTTTGGCCACCTCATGAGGAGAGAGGACTCCTCGGAAAAGTCCCTGATCTTGGGAAAGATTGAAGGCAAAAGGAAAAGAGGATGGCAGAGAATGAGATGGTTGGACAGTGTCATCGATGCAACCAATATGGATTTGACAAAACTCCCGGAGGCAGTGGAAGATAGGAAGGCCTGGCGAACTCTGGTCCATGTGGTCATGAAGAGTTGGACACGACTGAATGACTGAACAACAACAACTGTATCTATTTAGGCCACTTTTTCATAGTGTAATGAGACAGCTTAGGGGAAAAGAAGGACTATGGAAGATGGGACACCGTAAGTTCAGGGTGATGGAATCAGTGAGCTATCCCTCCGTACCATCTCCAGGCAGGACTTAAATTGGCACCTCACTGAACTTGACAGTGACCTTGTGGCACAGGTGGGGGAGGGGTTTTCTAGGATCTCCCAGCAGTTTTTGAAACCATCAACCATCAACCTTGTCAAAAAGACTCTGGCACCGAAAGCTGCCGTGAAGCTCTTCCTCCTATGTAATTCCCACAGTTAGATCATTCACCTCGGTGACCAAGGCATTTTAATTCTTGGAGACAGGATGGCACTTAGACTGAAAGGGATCTACTAATCACAGTAATCCAGGAATCCTTAGAACCAGGATGACACCTATGTACTAACTGCCGAGGCACATTACAGACACAGAGGGAGATCATTTAAAATCACTCTGTGCTGCAACTCTCACCAGACAACAAATCAGACATATCTATCTAGAAGAGACACTAATACATGAAACAATCAAGGAATATTCCATTTTTATCTATTGAGAGATTAATAGCTGTTGATTGGTTTTCTGTCCATGAATTTGTTACATTCTCTTTTAAAACATCCGAGCTGATGTTAATTACCATCTGTGTTAGTGATCATGTGCTGAAATCCTCAGCGTATTCCAAATTATTATTTCTTCCTCCACTACTATGCAGTTGCAGTTATGGTTTTGGCATGATGAAAAGGGTGAAGGTGTCTGTTTACAATGAGTTTAATTCTACACAGACACATGAAAAAACTGTTCAGATTGCTTTATCATGCAAATGAGTGTGAAGTTCAGTGTCAGTCTGTATGGCAACTAAATAAAGGTTCATGGCAAAGACATCTCAAGATGCTGTTTCAGAAAGAAGAATGGATGTTATTTAATCTGCCGGAAAACCATTCTGAAAATTGTGTATAATGCAACACAAAGAAAACTTAATTTGAAATACGCAGGAAAAACTCAAAGCTTTGTCCTTTAACAGGTTAATTGTCAATAAGGCACATTGATTGGACTACTGCTATGGAATAACAACAATCATATGCTGTGAAGTCAATTCTGACTTTTGGCAGTCATTTCCAAGGTATTCTAGGTAGAGAATACTAGAAGTGGAGTACAATTACTTTCTTCTAATCCTATGTTTTTAAAACTAAAGGTTTAACCCCTTTAAATCCTATTATATCTCATACAATATATAAAAAAAACTTAAATGCCAAGGCTGGCTGTCAATGTTATGCAAACAATGAACAAAAAGAGATTTAAGAGTTTCTGCCATATTTTGGATTTTTAGGAACTTTGGCCACTATTGGTTTAGCCAAAAACTGCCATATAGGAATCTCCTCAAACATAAGCTTGTAAGAGCCATGTAATAACTATAGGGTTGGAGAAGAACCATCTTTACCTTAGACATTTTTGAGCCCTAATGGCTGAACACATTTTGGAGGCATTCAGAAACACTGTCCCTTTAAATCAAGTGTTTTCAGGCTGAAGTCACATAGAGTTTAAAACAAGATCAACATATCCTTTGGTAGACAGAGAGAAAGTGGTCTTTGAGATAGGGTGGAGAGGAGAAGGAGAAGAACGGTGGGAGAAAAAGACAGAAAACAGTTGGCCCAACACTTTGGGTCCTGGCCCTGCTAGCTGCCAACATGCCTCTCCTCTCGAGTATTTCCAAAGGAATGCAGCTGTCAACAGGAAACATGTTCTATACCTCTCATCTAAACTAAGAGTGTAATCCAGGGCTGAGTGATTGATTTGGGCAGGGGCTGAATCTCCTCATAGTCTAGAAGACATCAAAGGAGGTGGCCAAACCACCAGCTACCGGGGACTCAGTACCCCAGCAGCAGGCCCTTTAGATTTTTGTCTAATTGCCCTCCCGCCCCATCTTTGTTATAACAAGGTGAGCTTTTGGGAAGAAGTGACCTTGGAGTCTCATTGGGCTGGAGTAGTCCCAGGAGCCAGGGGTTTCCTCCTCTGTTTTAAGCCTGTAACTTCTTACCCCTGAATAAGCCCCAGCTAGCTTAATGGCATATGTATCTGATTAAATGTTATAGGATTGTGCTGTACGAGTCATGAGCTAAACAAATTTAAGCTTTTATTAATTTGACGAAAGTTCTAATTTCTAGACCATCTCTAGCACACAGATAAGAATAGAGCTCTAGGCTCCAGACTGAACACAGTCCTCTTAATATGAGATATAGGGACTGGCTAGGGAGATATTTGTCTCACTTTTTTCTGCATGTATTTCACTGACTACAGAATGTTAGCACTGATTGCAAATAGGTATGACCTTTTGGCATGAGTATGTGGTATATATTGCTTGGCTGAGAGGGCTTCTCTTTTTGTAGCATTTCTTATTGTACTGTATTGTTTTGTCTTGCTTTTTTCTGTTGTGATTGCCTATACCAGTTCTTTGAAGCAGTCACTGGCCATCTCTGGATGTCATAACTGATGATGCACAGAATGGGATTTGGTGTGGGTGTGACCCTGACTCCTGTTGCCTTGTATTCTACTTCCAGTGGTAAGGACTGCAGCTGCAATGCCATTTGTACATTATAGTTTAACACCCACCCACCCTCAGTTTAGTCCCAGTTCAAATGCTTAGCATGTCTTGTCAGTTCAGCACTATCTCATTTGCTATACCTTAAGATGGGTATAGCCTAGATGCCCTGAAGCGCTCCTAGATGCTCTGAGCACATCTGATCTTGCCTGATATCGGAAACTAAGCAGGGTCGGGCCTGGCTAGTACTTGGATGGGCAACCACCAGGGAAAACCAGGTGCTGTAGGTGCCTGGAGTAGGAACTGGCAAGCCATTCCAGTATTCCTGCCAAGAAAATGCCATGGACATGGGGTCATGAAGAGTTGGTCATGACTGTAATGACACAACATCAAAAGATGGGGAAATAGAAGAAGAAAAGGAGGGATTTGAATATTAGTGGAAAGGGTGCATAATAGGGAGAAATGAGGGCAGTGTAATGTGAGAATGTTTGAAATGCCCTTTTCCAGGATAATTTCTGTGTGAATGATAAGAGTGATTTAAATGCCAGGATACTGCACAGAGAAGTTTACATCGGTCCAGGACAAACTCCACTGTGGCCATGACTCTTATTCCTTCATCTCCCATTGTTCCTAAGGCAAACACTCAAAGGCCACAGAATCAGATTAATTCCTCAAGGAGGTATGGTAGCTCTATTTTCATTTAAATTGTATCAACTTTATTGGTTGAGCTTCTGTGTAGGAAGATTTGTGCGGCTCAACACAGAGATAAAGTGGGGACTTCTACGCCTCCTCTCCATAATGTGCACCTGTTTAATTGGTTCAGCATGCCACTGATCTGTGTGTTTAGTAAACACAATGTTTTGCAAATTGTACAGCAGCGGAAAATTCTGTCCCTGGTTTCCAGATCCAGCACTTAAGAGAAGAAGTGCTTATGTCTGAAATAAGGGATGTTCCTTTAAAACAAGGGACATCTGGCAGTCCTCCTTACATCATGCAAAAGGGGTAGTTCCTGGCCCACGCCCTACCAAGAAGAGCAGCAGTGGGCAAAGTGTTAGCCGTTGCAGCTGCTGGATTTCTCCTCTTATGATGCATGCTTTGAAATACAATGCTCTCATTGGAATCATGGGGAAAGAACTTGGAGAGCGTGACTAAAAGGCCCTCTTGTCCCTTCCAGCACCCTCATCTCAGCTGCCTCAAAGCACAATTAACATGCAGGCATGTGCATGTGCTTATGTGGCTTTCCCTGCCCCTTAAAATGCCTTGTATTTTTCCTCAACAATTCTTTCATGTCCAGGCTGAAGAGACACAGGACACGTCAGGGTAGAACCAAGAGAAACATCTTGGAACAAAAACAGTAAATCCTTGCAGAGTGGGAAAAAATTGTTTTTCCTGGGCTTTTCCTACTGTCTGGGACAGCTGGTGTCGTGACTAAGAGTGTGGGCTGGGATGTTCCAGGATCAAATTTCAGCTCATTTACTAGATGGCTAGAAGCAGGCCACTGGTTTCTCAACCTCTGCCCACCCCTATTTTTCATTCCCTAGCCCCACATCTGCAATATGAATATAACAATACTGTCCTGCCTTAGAAGGCTGTTGAAAGAACCACTAATTTGTGGGAAACGGGATATTCCAAATACATAATGGGAACGATTTATGAAGAAACATACAGAATAACCAAAATACATACCAGGAGTGATTATCTTAAATATCACACAAGAATCAGCCTTCTGACAAATCAACCAACTTGTTCTAAACCAGGCATGCCCAAACTTTGACCCTCCAGATGTTTTGGACAGCAACTCCCACGGTCCTTTGCCATTGACAATCTAAGCTTAGAATTCTGAGAGTTGTGGTCCAAAGCTTCAGGAGGGCCGAAGTTTGGACATGCCTGTTCTAAACAGTGGTTTCCAATCTTAGGTAACCCAGGTGTTCTTGGGCTTCAACTCCCAGAAACCCCAGCTGGCATAGCTGGCGTAGAAAGCTTCATATGATGCTATCCATATGTTGAGATTGTTTAGAGGGATTTCTCTACTGGGGTTCCACATGACCTGAGGTTATGCATGGCCATCTAAGTCAGACTTATGGTATGTACAAAAAAGTGCACATCAGTCAGCTGACTTTATCAAGTAGATGTCTGGACTGTCAGGAACATGGTGCTACATTCCTGATACACACCTCAGTATGTGTTGGTAGACACCTTTTAGACCAAGTGAATATAATGGCAGGTTGAAGCATGAGACTTTTACTAATACATCTACCTACCTACCTACCTATCTACCTACCTACCTACCTACCTACCTACCTACCTACCCACCCACCTACTGCCTCTAAGGTGCTTATTTCCTGACCTCCCTGCATTTTGCTACATTTTTGCTTTGTTTTACCAGGCATTGTAACCAGAGGCTCTACTGCATGGCATATTGGTCCTGCAAACATTATGTCTCACTCAAGAAACATATGACACCTGCTAGTTCTCAACATTATTTAACTAATAATTCTCATTTTTATTTTTGTATTTATCTACAATTATTTTTTTGCTCTAACCCCTTTAGAGAAATCAGAACAACACAGAGTAATTTTATAGTGCATCTTTTAAAGAAGGCTATCACTTCTACATACTCCCAAGTGGCTTTTCCTTCCCTTCTTCCCTATCTAAAATAAATTATGGGTAAAGAGTACACATCTACAGTTCCATCAGCATAATAAAACCATGGGTTGTTTTTTTAAAAAAAATAGCAGACAAGACATACAAAAATATTATTCATGCTCAATTGGTGGAATCTAGTCACATTATTTTTTACATAACCTGGCAAGAACAATATAACGTGATATAAGAAACTCCTTTTCATTGTGAATGGTTCAGCATGCAGTATACATACAGGAAAACATGTTGGATTGTTGTTCTTGAGTTTTGACCACTGTTAGACTCCTGTTTTACCTATGGTGCTAGCTTTAACACAAAAGCAGCTCTATAGAAAAGCAAAACAGAGGTAGCTAACTTGGTTGGAATTTAGCGCTGTTGCTAAGAGAACATAGCAGAATGATAAGAGATGCATAATCCACAATGGTGCACAATCCACCAGAAAGTTCTCTCTTGTACAAAATGAATTTAAATGACAGGAACTATGCACAGTCTGGAGTGGATTTTATTGTAGAACACATATGAGTGCATTTTATATATCTCTGTAATTTTTCTGTGGTTGCTTACCTTCAATACTAAAAAGAAGAAAGAGAAAGAAATGCAGCTGAATGGTCCTTGGGCAAAATTCAATACCAAGCTTACCTTTTTTAACCACTAACATAACCTAAAGAATCAAGCTTTTAAACCCTCATGACTCTTTATCAGACTAGGGATTGAAGAGCCTGAGATAAAGGGGGGAATTGTCCAAAAAGCATCCCAGTTGGACATTGTAAATTCAGGATCTGAATGTAAAGGGGCAACTACATTGGCTATTAGCTGTGCATTTTATATGAGACTGAGCACAGATAAATGCGAGCTGAAACCTGGTAGCTACACATTATAATCTTCAGTGGAGGAAAGCCTGTTGTGAAACCATATTTTTTGAGCAATATACAGTGGACCCTTGTATAACAAATGGTTTGTATAACAAAAAATTGTACAACGTAAAAAATTCTGGAGATAGGGGAAATTTGCTTAACAGAATCGCCTATGGGGCATATCTGTACAACAAAAAATGGGATCACTCTGTTTTCAATGCATTCCTATGGAAATTTGTATAAAGGAAAATTTGCTTAACATAATTTCATTTGGAATGAATTAATTCCTTTATACAAGGTATCACTGTGTGTGTGTGTGTGTGTGTGTGTGTGTGTGTGTGTGTGTGTGTGTAGTTCAGTCAGCAGGGATGGTTTGTTCTGATTGGTTTCATATCAATATTGTCTGCTTGCTGCCCAACTTGGTACCTGGCTACAATGCAACGGGAGTTACCTTTCAACAACACACAATTTCCCACAGAGTTTAAGAAGAACCATTTCAGCTCAGTGCTACAGCAGAATTTCACTAAGGTACTTAGGAGAACTAAATAAGACAGCAGTGGTAGAAATTCTCTATTAGCACATTGTTAGTATCTTAAGACAGCTTCTGGTAGTGGAGTTCTCTGCTCCAGCCCTGTTGACTCCTGCAAATTGTCGTCTGGATGGTTACAGTGATCGGCAGCTGAGCGGTTCGAATCCTAGGTGCCACACCACAGAGTTTGCTCCTGCTGATAACCCCAGCTCCTGCAAACCTAGCAGTTTGAAAGCATGTAAATGCAAGTAGATAAATAAGTTCTGCCATAAAAATCGTGAAGGAAAAACAGTGTTTCCTTGCAGCCATGATGGCCATGTTGCCATGGACTTGTGCAACACTGGCTCTTCGGCTTGAATACGGAGATAAGCACTGCCCCTAGTGGACACAATTAGCACACATGTGCAGGGGGAACCTTTACCTTTACATAACTTTCAAGAGATCAAGTTTCAAGACTGAGATCACAAACATGAAGAATCAGCTCATATCAGGTTTCACCTCAGGGGAGACAAAAATCATCTTTTCACCATCTTTAGAAACAAAAGGAGGTCAGCCACTCAATGAGCCTTCTGTTCTGTTGTTTTTTGCCAAAGCACATGCTCTTGTGTTTGGCTGGACTCAGAATGATTAAAAAGGCATGGAACTGCGGTAGACCAAGGGTATGATGAGGAGGTGAGGGCCTGTCAGAACCTCTGGGAAAGAGGTGTTAAAAGCAGTGCTGGATCATTTTGAGTTTGCTTTTCCAATGATCACTGGAACACATGGTTACATCACAGCAAAGCATCATCATCCTGGTGAAAGTGGCAAAGGGATTCTGCATGGGTAGAACCTGAAGGGCTGGGAAGGTTCTAAGAAAAGGGGGTATATAGACAAGGACAGCATAGAATTTTGTCTACAGATCCAGAAAAAAATACAGCAACAAGCTGCTCTCCAGGTGAAGAGAGCTACCAAGGGACTCTGAGGTGGCTGCTCATTTCTGCTGTGACACCAAGCAAGAGGAGGAGGCAGAGCTACCAGGACGCTTAAGTGACTGTGTGCTTGCTTCTGCTTTTGTTTTGAAATAAGGATCACCATGTGGTGCAACTATTTTTAACATGCCAATTAGACAGAACTCATATGGCACTTTTTGTGAGGCTGTAAGAGTAAAGAAGGGAAACAGGATTGCTTTTTTACTTTTCTGCATTTTGCAAAGAATCTGTCCCATTTCCACTGCTCCTAAAGCAGACCTGTACACATACCTAGCAGAAAGGAAAAACTAATGGAAGGGAATGGTTATGTTTTGGGTGGTCCGTAATCAATGGACCTAATCAGTGATAGATATGGGCAGAAACTTCAAGGACATGGATAGAAATGGTGACCAATCTAACCTTACAAAGCTGTTGCCTTCAGATGCAAATGACTCAAGGACAGAAGGAATAGCAGGAATCTGGAAAATGGTATGAGCCAAACTGGACTATCTGGGATTGTTTTTCCTTCCAAAAATAAAAAATAATAATAAAGGCAGCAGCAAAACTCAACAATGTAATGAGTAGTTTGGCCAATTTTACTGTAGAAGTATGAAGGCAGGTCCTATTTTGTTTAATTCTTAAATTGGGAAGGGTATTATATTTTAAGCAGTGGATGAAATCCAGTGCTGCCTGTGCGCCAGAGGAATGAACACTGCCAGCAGAACAGATCCTCTTTCCCAATGTGGCTCCACCAAAGACCTACTCTGGAGTGATCATGTGTCCCTCCAGTCGCAACACTTGAAGAACTGAATAGAAACCTGTTAGGTCCTTCTCTCTGGGCATACATGCCAGACTAGCTCATGAAGGTTCCAAAGGATGAGGCAAGCATTCCTGAATGGATAAGCAAAAACATTGAACCAAGTATACAATCAGATCTCTCAGTAAGCCTTAGCACTGATACAACTGGTTCAACAAAAAGTGATTCCCAGAGACCTTGTTCAATAGTAAATTCCAACAGTGTTAGAAACTCAAATCCTTACTCTTATGTAATATGCAGCCAAAAGGGCTTGATCCAGTATGCCGCTGCAGGATGTCCAAAGATGGAATCTTGTAAGGGCTTTCACATTCAGCGTAAGCACAAAGAGAGTCTGGAAAGAGGACTGTCATTTTCTCATGCAGTGAAGTTCCAAACCTGCCTTTCTCAACAGCACTGACATTAAATATTTAGGTGGCCATATGCAAATCATTTAAATCTCTTCCTAAGCAGCCCATAGCACAGCAGCACAGTCTTTTGTGTTCACATCTTCTCGTGAGGCATTTGTCCACCCTTTCTTTTTAATCCATAAAAAGGGAATTAATGATCAGACACTGGTGTGCCGTTTCTCACCTAGCCCCTCCTTCTGAGCATCCTTCCTGCTCGTTGTATACATGTGGTGGAGATGTTTAGGAGCTGACTGAAAATTACATTCACAAAACTCTGCATGTATCCCTGTGGGTACATGTGCATGTGTGTATGTAGAGAAGAACAAAAAGAAATGAGAGGCAAGCATGTTTTAGCAACCATTTTTTCTTGTATCATCCTATACATTTAGGGCCAAAAGCATGTGCTACAGATCACCTGTCATTAAACATCTATTAGTGTGCCAGAAACATGAGTCAGGCAGATCTTCATGACTGAGCAATGATGCTTTCAAACGAAGCCTCTGCTTACCTACCAATGACTAATCACAAAACGAAACAAGTTGATCTGCACACTGCAAGACATTCAAACATCTCCTGCTGTGACAGTCAGACCTTTTCAGTATTTAAGAGATCACCTCTTCTAACAATGGGCTGTCTGTAGCATAAAATGTGGCTTGAACCTGGGAGTATTTCCCATTAGAGAGCAAGCTTCTAAATTCATAGTCACTAGTAGTCAGACTTTAAGTTGCATAATGTGCAAACCAGGACCTTCTTTGCATAAAAATGTTTCTGCCAAATAGTCTGGATATTTTGCAGAACTGCTACAATCACCTGGGAGGTTTAGCACAAGATCCACAGAAATGGATTCAAGATTGAGGCACATCAGTGGTGCAAAGAGAGATGCCCTAGTGTACATCTTCCATGCCTTTCAGTGCAGAAGAATTTCCTGGTGGATTGTGCTTCTATTCTTATTTACTTAATGTCACTGTGAATTTGCTTGTGGAAGTGTATGACACCATGCACAAAGCTGCTTTAACATCTGAGCTCAGGCTTTAGGCATTCTCTCAGGACTGCAAGGGGGAGGGAGCTTCCAGCCAGCACTCATACACATTTTTACACACACACAAACACGCACACACACACACACACCATGTTATCACAGAGAAAAAACATTCAAGAATTCCAGGATGCTGGGGAAATTTTGTGTGCTGACCTTATTTTCTTTCCATGAGAGATCAGTCTAATAAAGGATGATAGACACTAGCTTAATTCATTTACAAACATTTCAATTCGCATTGCAATCATTATCATTCCTCCCCCTTTTCACTTCCTTCAGCAATAATATGTGTATTTTTTTTAATACCACATGATTGCTTTGGCTGAGCAAAGAGCATTTGAAAGCATCTGGCAAAAAGCTCTAAGGGACCTATTTTTGATTGAAGCAGCTATCCCAGAGAACATGAGCTGATATGCACCATTCTTTTATCTTATAAAATTTGGGTGGTTTTTTTTTAAATTTTATTTTTATTTCATTAGTGGAAAACAGAAGCACTGGAAGTGTTAAGTTAATAGAGTGGGATGCAAAATATGTCTAGCTGCACAGCAGCCCTAATATATATATCTTTGAGAATCACTGGGCTACTCATAATCCTATTTTTCACTTTAAAATACATTCCTAGCACAGCAAAGTTACAACATGTCATGGCAGAAAATGAGAAAGAAACAGAAATAAATAGGGAATTCTGAAATCACTTGTGTTTCTCATTTTATATTCATCAAACAAGCTCATCCTTTTTATGTCTGAAGGCAGATGTTTTAGAATAAATGTGCATGTGTGGCATAACACAACTCCAAAAGCTCTAACACCTGTGTTCTAGAAACAAAGCCTGCATGGTGCAGTAGTTAAAGTATGCATTCAAACTCAGGTTCAAATACTCACTTAGCCATGGAGATCACTTAGAGACAATGGATTAGTTCCCATCACTCACCTTCACTTTTCTTGCAGAAGAGTTATAATAGTACTTACTTACTTACTTACTTACTTACTTACTTACTTACTTACTTAC